>JAFIRS010005167.1:0-63980 GCA_018342105.1 Gonioctena quinquepunctata
GAAAGAAATCAGCTGATATATTATGAGATATTAATCATTCTCGCGTCGAAGTATTACAGCGTTGCCGTAGTGAGTTCAAAGTATGGATTTATCATAATTATTAAACTTAATATTTTTATTATTGGTATTGCTCAAAAATTATTAGTGTGATATATCTCAGACGTTCAGGTAAATCTTTCCCCATCCTATCTTACCTCTTGACATCACAAAAAAGTGATAAACATGTGAACCTTCTCCTCATACAAAACCAATATTCTGATGACAAACCGGTTCGCTATCATTATTGTTATATTAATGATCTATCCAGGCTCCTTTCCAAACAGTTGAGTGATAGAAATGGTGAAAAATATTTCTGTGATAGATGTCTCCATTATTTCAGATCACAGGAAAAATTTCAAAATCTCACTGAATTATGTATAAAAATGAACGATTGTAAAATTAAAATGCCAACGGGTGAATAATCTATTCTTAAATTCAAAGATTACGTACGCAGACATTGGAAGTATACTAAATAAAATTCAAGACGGAGCAAAATATCGGTTGCATACACCTGCTGCTATCGGATATTACGTGAAATGCAATTATGATGACACTCTTTCTTTTTACCGTTCGTATAGAGGGAAGAACTCTATGGAATGCTTCGCAATCCAACTTTTGGAATTAACAGAGGAAATAGGAACCATTGATAATTGTCAATATAATTTGAATATGACAGTTGAACAAGAGACTGCTTTCCAACGAGCAACTCACTGTCACATCTGTGAAAAGCCCTTTTCTCTAGGTGATTAAAGAGGTAAGTCCATTTTCATCTTTCACCAAACAATAATAACAATAATAAAAATAATTCTTCAAATTATCGCGGTGCTGCTCATGAAGCATACAATATCAATCTGAATGATAGCAAAATGAACCCTGTAGTATTCCATAATTTGGGCGGATATGACAGCCATTTCATAATCGAAAAAATTGCCAGTGAAATCAAAGGAAAAATTGATTTGCTTCCATGAAAATTATATCTCGTTTACTAAACATATCAGCGGTTAAAACTTTCATCCTACTGATTTTTCTGATTTTTCCAACTTAAGAGCACAATTTCTGGAGGTATCTGATGGAAAAATGGATTTGCTTACTAAAAAACGTGTTATGCCTTACGATTATTTTTATTCCTTTGATAAATTCAATGAAACGACTCTCCCCTCTATTGAACATTTATATAATAATCTTACCGAAAAACTATGTCCACGAAAACAATGCGACAGAGCTCAAAAAGTGTGGACTGAATTCAATTGTGCCACTTTGGGCGAGTATGTGGACTTGTACATGAAAACGGACATTTCACTCCTAGCCGACGTTTTTGAACAATTCCGCAATAGTAGCCATACAAAATATGGTTTGGACCCTGCACATACATATACACTGCCTGGTTATACTTGGCAATGTATGTTATATCACACTTAACAGGAACTTGAACTCTTAACGGATGTGGATATGCTTATGATGATTGAAAGTGGTATAAGAGGTGGTCTCAGTCAAGTTTGCTCGAAGAGACGTGCTAAAGACTACAATAAATATCTGTCATCATATGATTCATCAAAACCTGACAGTTATTTGATGTACTTTGACATCAATAACCAGTACGGATGGGCGATGTCTCAACCTCTTCCTTATGGCAGTTTCGAGTGGGTTGATTCTAACATTGACGTCACCTTTATACCTAATGATTCCAACAAAGGGTACATACTTGAAGTTGACTTGGAATATCCTCCAAACCAGGGAAACCATCATCGTCCCCATCTGAACCCACTGAACTTATGGCTAGCCTTTTTCCGAAGCAAAAATACGTTATTCATTATATTAACCTCAAACAGGCTTCAAAAAACGGACTCGTACTCGCTAAAATCCACAGAGTTCTTCAATTTGATTAATCGACTTGGTTCAAACCATATGTAGATTTAAATACAAATGTACGTTAAAATGCAAAAAAGACTTCGAGAAAAATCTATTTAAATTAATGAACTTATTACCAAGTGGGAAGGTCGTTATGGTGCGGAATCCTATATCTCCAAACCAGAATTCGGATCAGTAACCATATTTAACGAAAATCTTACAGCTGTGGAATTGAATAAAACCGAAATATATTTCAACAAACTTATATATATATAAATATATATTAATATATATATATATATATATATATATATATATATATAATATATATACACATATTATATATATATATATATATATATATATATATATATGCGGATATATCGGGACAAAATTTGGTGAGAAGAGCTTATACCTGGACAATTTGTTTTATACCTGGACGTCAGCTAATGTGTGTCCAGGTAATCCCTGATGATTGAAATTGATTTTCAGCATCTGAATTACCTGGACGTATATTTCAGCTGAATTTCATATTGAAATTATTGCAGTGTTGTCAGCTCTCATGATTTTGATATAGGTACCGATTATGTTAGGGATTCTTCTGTATGTTTAATATTTACCTACTCCGCAATGTTTGGGGAACATACATTACGTTGAATGTACCATCAACAAATCTAAGAAAGGGAAATAAATAGATCCCGAGATACCTGAGATTGTTGAGGTATCGTATAAAATATTTGTATCGCTTTAAAAAATCTATAATGAAGCTAAAAATTATATCAGTACCTTCTGATAGCCTGAAGTTGAAGATTAGCCAAAGAATTTTCTGGAATTTATAGTGTATTATCGAACGTCAACATTTTTGATGAGTGATTTCATAATTTAATAATAATATTGACAACAATGATTACCAAAAAGTAAATGAAAAGTATGTTGGAGCTGTGAAAAATAGAGCCTGACTGGACTGGAATGATAATGTTTAATATTTGTACATTACCTACAGTGTACGCCGGGACCGAAAGTTACTAGTTTCCTATTGGAATGCCTAACCTTCTTACATTCTGACCCGTAAAGGTGTTAGAAAACCATTTGTATTGAGACTACCTACCAATCTTAATTACTAGAGTTCATACAACCTCTGTGACAACAACAATAGGTACGTCCATTGAAAACTGTTCCGGAAGTGAAGTGAAGTGTGAAGTAGGAATTGTCTCAAGGTTGTGATCAGTGATCATATCACAAGTTCCAAGACTCGCCACAATGACCAAAAGGTCAAATAAGGAGACATCGATACGAGACATTACTGTCAATAGTAAACATCGATGTTGATAAGATATCATTGAATAAAAGTCGATGTTTCTCAACATATATATACTTTTGATGAATTATGTGTTGGCTATTCTTCAGCTGCCTTGTATTGAATTTCTTGGAGAACAATTTGCGCAATAGTTTTGGACTCGTGCAGTTCAAACTCCTTACTTCCCAAATGAAGGAAAAAAGAGTGATACATGATTTCTTAGGTTACCAAAGTTCAAATTTTTGTACTTGGCATCATTTCATACTTAGATCATATATGCTACGCTAGATTCGGCATTCTGTATTGTTTGTTTGGTGAAAGAGGTGTACTGATGAGAGGGGGTGAAGGGGAACGTTGACGTACTATACGTAATAGCCAGTACTGCTCGAGTACGCTGATCTCCCTCAGGCCTACCGAAAGAATAATCTGGGTACCGTATCTAGCGAAGCATATATGATCTAAGATTTCATACCCTGGGCTATGGCTCGATGATGGATGGTAAATAATGATCACATCATAGGCTTTCCAGAAAAAACAAGAAATAGCAGAAAAACAGACGTAAAACCTGACTTTATTCCGCGTTGAGGTACTTAGACTGTGAGAGGCAGACATAACGCAGTCCCTATGCTGACGTAATACCCCACGCTACTTAGACTGTGATAAATGACCAAGTCAGTATTCGTTTATTTCTCTTTACCGGCCAGTGGACTATTGCGTTAAAATTGTAATAAGCCAGAAGCACATTATAACGGGGGTTAACGGGCGGATTATTGAAAAATTCTAGGAAACAATGCTAATAAATTTAGGATGCAATATATTTGAGAATAGGGAACATTTGCTCCTTTTCTAGAATATTTTGATTTGCACCTGAAGATCACCACCTAGAAAGCTCAGCAACAAACTCAGAAAATAAGAAATATTCAATATTCTTCATAATTGAACATGCCAATTTTTTCGTGACTTTCGAAAACGTACCCATAGTGCATCTGATGGACGTATGCATCGTTACTACACACAGTTCAAACTTTTACCGCTAGTTACTTAGAACTCTCAACTATAATTTCATCTATCTTCGTTTATATGTTGCATTAATATGTTTAGTATCATTCAATTCAATTCAATTGTTACTGAAACATCACATTAAAAGTGAGGTTGAATTTATGTTTAGGTTGAAAGAAATAGTATTGTCTATCAACATTCCTGAAACAACCACAATTGGCGCTAGTGTTTGGGGAGAGTTATTCAAGTGGAGGTCAAATCGAGTTTGAATTGAGGAGGAGCACCTTTAAATTTGAAAATTTCGACATAATAATGGGATTTGAGAAAAAAAATTAATATAAAATCGTGCGTGTTCCTTATTGCATTTGAATGAAAAAATATTTTTTAGCGTATAATTGCTCTCTTTCAAATTTTTCGATCATTGAAATCGTTTTAAAATGCTAAATTGACTTTATCGAAAATTTCATTGAGTTGAGTTACACAATTATTTAGAATAAATGGCTAGTGAAAACATTATAATAAAATATTCATTCAATGAATATGGATCTAGAATCGGACGCATTTATCCTTCATTGCACTGACCCACGAGTCAATGTTGATTCATCATTCTGATGTCTGACTGTAATTGAATGAATGTTAAAACTGACTTCGATATTATGGAGGTCCTGTTTTAATAACAGGTGCATTCTTTCTAAACGCGCTGAACTTGAAATTTCGTCTCTTACATCATCCAATAGCGCATCAAAAGGAATTTTTGGTGCCAATTTACTAGCAATAACGTGTCTCTCCGAAGGTGTCAACTATAGATGACCAATGTCATTTTGGTAACCTACATGTGTTTTTATAAATTACACGTCACATATATCATCATTTTTATTCAATGCTCTTGATAAACTGGCTCGAGCCTGTACACTGTGTAAACAACACGTTAGTGTTACGGATGTTCTGACGTCAGCATGTGGACTTCGCACCTCTGCGCGGAATTCAGGTCAGGTTTCAACGTCTAGTGAAAAAATATTAA
This sequence comes from Gonioctena quinquepunctata, assembly GCA_018342105.1. Classification (NCBI taxonomy): domain Eukaryota; kingdom Metazoa; phylum Arthropoda; class Insecta; order Coleoptera; family Chrysomelidae; genus Gonioctena; species Gonioctena quinquepunctata. The sequence continues at coordinate 5,205 of JAFIRS010005167.1, forward strand.
GAACTTTTCGCGAATAAAGAAGGTTTGCAACTTCGACCGAATTTCCTCATTCGTCAGCTGACAGAATTTATAACGTTCAATTTATGTTATTCCGAGTAGAACGGCTCATAATTGTATTTTGATCAGTATATATGAAAAATTTGGCTGCTTGATGAAGGAGATTATTATTATTATCACGATTATCATCATTATTATCATTATTATATAACTAAACCAAATTATGTTTCTACGGAAAAATATTTTATTCCACAATCGTTGAATCTTTTCAAATCATAACAAAAAAAACAAGATGAGAATGAAAATAATGTAAATAAACCCAAGCACAGAAAATAGATGACAGGTGACAATTCACTCATTGCCACCCCATATATCCTGTTAATCTTGATAACACCTCACAACCACTATCCTTCCATTATTCGGTGACAGATGAGTAAACAGTTACTTTTAGCAACCGCATGTCGAATATAATCAGAATTTTAGCGACCGAGGATTAACAAAAATTCATAGAACGGTTCACCATGTGGTAGTAAAAAGAACTCATAAGGTGTACCTATACTGTTGTATGGAGAGTAAGAGGATAGTAGGTCCATCTTACCGAGATATCATTTGATGAGGTGTACACCATCAATAGATGGCGGTGGGGTGTTGGATTCCACCGCATGTCGCGTGTTACTGTAGGTCATAGCTTGAATCACGTATTTTCCCAGCTTTGGCAACCTACTTACTCCAATAACAGATGGCGCCAAACTAATTTAGTTTAGTTCGTTTCATCAATGAACATACTACAGGCGTAGGTGATCAAAAACTAGTTGGACAATGTTTTCAGTTCGATTGGGGAACACGCATGATTTCATAATCTTTATTTACATCAGTTCGGTCCTCAAAAATAACATTTCGTGAAAATAATTTCTCAAAACAGAAAATGTCGAAATTTTCAAATTTAAAGGTGCTCCTCAGTTTAAACTCGATTTTACATTCAGTTGAATAACTTCCCCCAAACACTAGCGCCAATAGTGTGTCAGGAATAATAATAAACAATACTATTGAGTTGAGTTGAGATGATGACAAGCGAATACTCATTCCAGGATCCTACGATACTCTTCCATTGGGACATTACCCCATCATACCTGATCAAGAGTTGATGGACATCGACTGATTTTCGCGGAGGGTCACAAGAGTGGAGGAGCAGAGTTCGAGAACACATCATATTCTCGAAACTTATTACTATATATTCACTATTATTATATTTACTATTATAGCAATATTTGTTTTTGTATATTTTTCCAATTTTATTAAAAATATGTACAAAAAAAAGGTCTATTTCTTCACCTCTTATTATTGTAACTGGGTTTGCTCATATTTGATATGTATGAAGGTATATGGAAGTGTTTGTTGGGACGGGTTGGGCTGGATTGGACTGAGGAAATTGACCGTGATCGAGGGTTCAATAACAAAAGAATGCTCGCACACCTACAAATTTTCTTTTTTTTACGTAGTTTGAACATTTTTACAGACTTTAGATATTTTTTTTAACGCACGTTAGACGTTTTTTCTATGTAATTAAATACATTTTAACGGTTTTTTTTCTATGCAAGTACAGACGTTTTAACGTTTCGGACGCACGTTTAAACGTTTTCAACGTTTTAAACACACGTTCAGACGTTTTCCGAAGCTTGCAGAGAAACTCACCCTTTCTATATTATAAATTATTATGTTAGCAGAGTTTGGCTAGGTTGGGGTTGATAAAAAATATATTTCAACACTTGCAAACGTTACTACACTACTCATATTAGAAATGATATTTTTATCATAGTTTGGTTATGTTGCGTAAATTTGAAAAAAAAAATGTCATTTGAATGCTTGCCAGAAGGAGTTGAGCTTATATAATGACAATATTAGCAGAATTTGGTTGGGTTAGATTGATAAAAAAATTTAAACTCGCTCAGAATTACAATATCTATCACACCAAAACAACCGTCCTTGAAGAACCTTTATCTACATTCACATCATAGACTTCACCAACCTCATACAAAAATCTTATATTCATACATCAACATGACTCAATCGATGAAAAAAAAAATCTCCAAATCTAGGGAAAAACTTTAATACACCATGAGAAATCCATGACATTAACCCTCAAAATTCAGTAGATCTAGGGATAAACTATGTGAAATACGTTTATCTACGTGGGAAAATCCCGAAATCTAGGGAAAAATAACATATTCCATGAGAAATCCATCAGGTTAACCCTAAAAATCTATGTGGAATATATAATATGAGCACCTGAAACGACAAATCTTGTAAACCTACGTGGAAAACTCCTAAAAGATCTAAGGATTAATTCAAACATCCATGAGAAATCCAAAAGTTTACCCCAAAAGTAATAGATCTATAAAAACCATATAAAATGTATAATTTGAGTATTTAAAACGTTCAATCTTATATTCAGTCGGCTGAACCTACGTGAAAAATCTCTAGATCTAGGGAAAAATTCAATCATTCATGAGAAATCCATCAGGTTAACCCTCAAAGTTCAGTAACTCTAGGAAAAAATCCATATGAAATGTATAATTTGAGTATTTAAAACATTCAATGTTTCATTCAGTCAGCTCAACCTATGAGAAAATTTTCAATTTTCTATGTGAAATAAGGTGGAAAGTCATATCAAAAGGTAGACAGCTATCAGGTTGACCCTCAAAATATAGTAGATCTAGGGAAAATCCAGGGTAATATAGGCCTCGAGCACGTAAAAATGGGTGTCCCTCAGGATCTGATTTTTGGTCGCAAAATTACCACGTTGGACCTTGGAGAAAATCGGGGGAATTCACTATCTCCGTCTCTCTCTAACACATAGGCTCGTGGCAGTTTCCAGCGGGTTCAGAGGAAATTTCCCTAGATTCTAGGTACTTTTTTAGAAAAGTGAAAAAGTGGCCCTGAATTCTCCTAGCTTTATCTACTAACTTCCTTTTCTGGTAAGTATTTGTTTCATTTACAATGACAAATAACTTTATCGCAGTATAAACGAATCTGTCAGACGCATAAAAGAAAAAATTAAAAATACGCGTCGACTAGAGAACCTCCTCTTTTTTGGTTTCATCGGTTAAAAATTCAAAATTGCGAAATAAGTCAAAAAGTATGAGGAGAAAATTTGAAGATCCTCAGTCATCACAGAAACCCCATCGAAATAATCACTATTGACATCTGCTAAATTGACACAAATAAATACCCCTCACTGTGAGGGGCGATTCAAGTTCACACAAGCTTACCCTCTAGAAGACAAGACAGCCAAATCTGTTGTCAACACTCTCTCCAGCACTGCGGAAAATCTCTCCATTGGAATTCAGAGCGGCACCCTCTAAAAGACATGCACCTTATACGATATATGCACACAAGACGAAAAATCCAAATGAATACCCCTACTACCCTACTACTATCCCAACGAACACCCTACTAGCATTCGCAATTACCTGCTATAAAAATACCAAAAATAAGGCACACGGATTTACCTCAAACAAACTTGCATTTGTACATATTCCAAGTAAAACCTCAAAGACTCAAAACAAATCTATTACAAATACATGCGAGATCTCAACAACAAAATAACCTACTATTATGAGATTGCACGTGCAAATACAGAGGCTCAGAAAGTTGGATTCGATAAACATATTCCAGACAAAACACCAGAATTCAAAGTAGGTGAAATATATGTAAGAAAATCGCAAAATGAGTTCAACGGCCCTTTTGGAATTCAAGAAATATTCGAAAATTTGTTAGTGAATTAGAAAACAAGGACTGAAGTAAATTTAAATAGGTTGAAACCATAATTTTTGGAAGGTTAAGTTCATATTTTGAAGACTACTAATTTCTTCACAGGTTTATCCTGCTGATAATAATAATAATAATAAATGCGTTTATTCCATTGACATGATTTACATGATATTGAAAACGTCATAGTGTATAAACAGAATACAGTGTATAAACAGAATACATACATGTAATATAGTAACGATTAGTTTTGATGATCGAAATATTCCTAAACACTATTAAAACAATTGGTAATGAAAACATCTTTCTCATTCTTTAAATAGTGGTGGGAAGAGAGTTGAAAAGTTTGGTGCCTATGTAAAATGGGCTATTCTCGCCTAGAGATGTTTTATGATTGGGTACCCTAATGAAGTCTCCTCGCCTTGCAGGATAAATGTGAATTTGCGAATTTCTTTTTCGAACATTTCCAGATGGTTACCAACAAACACATACAAGACCGAATGAGTCTGATGAATTTTTTTTTAGACAAAAATCCTTCTGGCATATTTTGAAATATGCGAGAATATATCAATGTATAGTAGACATTCAGGAGCTGTGAATATCTGAGTGTGTTTTTAACTGTAGGATTGCATAATAACCATTGTTGATTTTTTTCGATATGAAATTTATGCTTGTTTTCCAACTCATATTGAAATCCAAATATGTTCCCAAAAATTTGGTACTATCAGCTATCCTAATAATATCGTTGGTTATTCTTACTTGGAGCTGATTCATAGGTATGTTATATTCTGAATGAAGCATTTCCATCAATATCAAATTACAATGTAACAGATCCCCTAGAATCCGAGTCAGCTGTGTCAGCGGAATATAGTATTTCATTTCCCACAAGTTGCATTGCTGACACCGCTGGCCAGAAGGTATAAAGAGACCCTGCGTGGTCTCACGATATTCATTATCGATTTATATTTCATTCAATCTAGTTGCAATTAGTAATAAAAACCCTTTATATTTTCTTGAATAAAAGTAGTCGTTATAAAGTTGTGTACCATTTAAAAAAAAGTGGAATTCAAAGATAACAATTGGCACAATCAAGAAAAGGACACCCTAACTAGTGGCGGCAGATTCCAATCCCTCAATAGAAACAGGAATAAGCACTCTCAGAGAAGTCATCACTTGAAGAGGAAACAACGGAAGGAACACCTCGTGAAGCCCCTGGTTGGACAACTTTAAGAACAAGACCGATCGGAATGTGTATCGTGCTATTATTGTAAGTCAATTTTGAATTATCTCGTTTGCCGATTTACAATGTATTTCCAATAATAATCGTACCGATTGATTATTTCCTGTTTATAAAATAATTTCGATAATTTTACAGCCAACAATAGAAGTAAAATCGTACTGTTCGATTGGTTAGAATTGTGATATCGCAATTCAATAATTTCGATACAAAATGCCTGATGATAATGATATTAATGTTAATCAAACAGAAATCGAACCCTATAAGTTATCTGAAGTGTTTTCGATAGTGCCTGAATTTGAAGGAGACCAAATATTTTTGAATACATTTTTGAACGCATGTGACCATGCGTACCGCATGGCCACAGTTGATCGAAGAGCTTTATCAGTGATTCACATGAAAAACGAATCAAGAGGTAGATCTGCACAATTAATTAGTTCTAGGAACCCTGGAACATATCACGAAATGAAACATTTATTGAATCTATACTTTGGAGATTCTCGCGATTCCACGTCATTGATTCACGACCTCCAACGCATTAAACAACTGCCAAATGAATCGCCTCTGACATTTTTCAATCGCCTCCAAGTTCACAATGCAAAAATGCACGCTTGTGTTCAAAAATCGGTTCTTTCTATAGAACAGAAACAAGTGCAATCCGGACTAATAGAAACAATGCATTAAAAACTGGACTCGAACCACGTATAGGTCAAGTCGTACGTGCTTCAAATCTGGCTGATTTACTTGAAGCCCACATTGGAATTAGGAGAGAAATACAATTATCTTATTTCGTTAATCAGAAAAATGAAAAACCAAGTCAGCTTCGCCAACCTCAACCAATGTTCAGAAGAAATCAATTAACCCCATCTCAAAGATCTTGTTAAGTTGTAATTGTGTAGGTCATACTCCCAACGAATGTTGATCCAGACAGCAAAGAATTCAACCGAATTCTCAAAATTTCTCCCCAAATTCTTCGCCAAATTTCAATCAGAACTTTTCAAGACAACCAAACTATCAACCGAACCAATAACAAAATAGACTCCAAACCGATTTCCAAACTTAATCGCGACCCCAATTTCAGAATCAAGCCCAACCTCGACCAACTGTCATTCAACGAAATCCTAATTATTCAAACTATTCCAATCAACAGCAAAGAGCTCATTTCATGAGACATGAAAACCAGAATTATCATACCGCTGATAACTCAAATCAGGAATTCAATATTATTACTCCACTAATAACGATTACTATACTGATAGTAATCAAAGTCACCAATATGATCAATATAACCAATACGATCAAACACAAATACTAGACGACCCCTCAACTTATCAGGATCGTCTGTCACTACCGACTACAAACCACCTACCGAATCAATTCTCAGAAATCAACCAACCGATAGACCCAATATCGGAAATTCAAAGACAAGTCCAATCCTTGAACTTAAAAGATTATCACCCAGATCTAAACTTCCCGAAACAATCCTTCATGTGAGTTCCCTGTACTCTGTAAATTCCAAAAATCTTTATTATATCTAAGACATAACAAATGCATTCAAAATTCTAATCGATACTGGGGCAGGTATATCAATTTTCAAGCCCAAAACATGCGAAAAATACCGCTATAGATTCCCAGAAAACGTCACCATACAGAGTATAACTGACGAAAAAATAATCATAAATGAATCGACTCTAATTAATTTCAAACAAGACGATCCCCACAAGGTATATATCTACAACTCAGATATTGATTTTGACGGATTACTTGGACCAGATTTTCTGGAACACTATAACTGCATAGTAGACTTGATAACTGATTTCAAAACCGTCCCATTGTTCAAAGTTTTGGAAGAAAATAAATCAAACCCTGACATCAAAACACCAAACCAAATCGATATTGAACCCCGCATAGAGAACATTTTTAGGCTTAAACGCTATACTGCAGGAGAAAGAAAATGTGAGAATACCAAATGCTCCAGTAAAAATTGACGATGATGGATTATTCTACACGTCGGTTATTAACAGTAATGCAATCCCAAAATATATTGACTTTTCAGACATCAAACTAGCACCCTTTCCAATACGCGAAATGATATTGAATCTCAATCCCGACAGACTATGAAATCAACAACTCTCCTCCCATTGATCGAATCGAAGGAATGAAAAACCAATTGAGAACTGATCACCCCAACGAAGAGAAAAATCAGATGGTTACCGATTTATGTCTACAATTTGAGGACATCTTCTATCAAGAAGGTGATAACCTCACATTTACCAATAAAATCAAACATAGTATCGAAACAAAAGATGCTAGGCCAGTCTTTACCAAATCTTACAGGTACCCGCAGGTACATAAAGAGGAAGTGAAAACCCAAATCTCTAAAATGCTGCCTCAAGGCATTATACAGCCGTCAGTTTCACCATGGTCATCACCTGTTTGGGTAGTTCCCAAAAAGATGGATGCCTCGGGAAAACGAAAGTGGAGAGTAGTCATCGATTACCGAAAACTAACTGAGCTGACGGTAGACGATAAATACCTCTGCCCAACATATCAGATCTTTTAGATCAGCTTGGCAAATGCCAATACTTCACGACTCTCGATCTGGCATCAGGATTTCACCAGATAGAGATCGAACCTAAGGACATACAAAAGAAAGCCTTCTCCGTTGACAATGGCCACTATGAATTCGCTTGTATGCCATTTGGACTGAAGAATGATCCATCAACGTTTCAGCGTGTGATGGACAACATTCTTTTTTGGTTTACAGAACGAACGATGCCTCGTCTACATGGACGACATCATCGTTTATTTACCCACCATCCATACATATAATGAGACTCACATAAGTGTTCAAAAGACTTCGAAATGCCAACCTCAAGATTCAGCCAGATAAATACGAATTCTTGAGAAAGGAAGTAGCTCATCTTGGGCATATTATCACCCAAGATGGAGTTAAACCAAACCATTCTAAAGTAGAATGCATCCAAAATTTTCCGGAACCCAAAACACGAAAAGAAATCGAATCATTTTCAGGACTAGCCGGTTACTACCGACGATTCATTCATAACATTGCCAAAATTTCTAAACCACTAACGGAACTGTTACAAAAAGACACACCATTCAGTTTCGACACAGAATGCGGACGATCATTTGACGAACTCAAAAATGCACTCACTTCTAGCCCTGTTCTCTTTCACCTCAACTTTGAATAACCTTTTTTTCTCAGGACAGATGCTAGTGCTTTTGCCATTGGTGCTGTGTTTTCCCAGGGACCAATTGGTGAGGACCTACCAATAGCATTTGCATCCAGAACGGTCTGCAATGCCGATTCAAAATACTCTACCATTGAGAGAGAGCTTCTCGCAATCGTCTGGGCAGTGAAACATTTCCGCCTGTATCTCTTTGGACGAAAATATAAATAAGTCACTGACCACATACCCTCACTTGGCTCTTTTCGATAAAAAAACCAGGAAGTAGGCTCGCACGTTGGAGACTAAAACTCAAGGAATACGACTATGAAATAGTTCACAAGCCAGGCAAAATTAACAAAAATGCCGACCTACTATCTCGCATTAAAATAAATCACTTTCAAGAGTGTACAAATTTCCAACAGAAAATATCTGTATTCGCCTCAAATGAAGACGAAGACAAAGACGAAACAAATATTGACGAAATCGAAAACGATACAGAACACGACCCCGAATTTCCTGTCGAAACAATACAACAAGAGTTCGACACCTTCGCAAATTCGTACAAATCAAAATAAATTATTGACCATTCCAAAATCGGGTTCGACAATTCACAACTCCTCGACAAACATCACAAATACATCATTAGCTTCTTTTGGCAAAACAAATTAGAATCTCTCCACTACAAAATTATTGAAGACTTTTCATTATAATAGAGTAAACATACTCGCGAGCAAATCAGTTGAAGACAGGAAATACTCCATCATTCCCCTTCCTTATGATACAGAATCAGTAGTACAGCATTTGTTCTATGTGATTTATATGGCTCGATATAAATTCGACTTGAAAAAGACTCAATTGAAAATAATCTCGAACTGCCAATTATGGAAATATTTTCGATCATATTTGCCGACGAAGAGATAAAACTGAAAATTTGCCAAAAGGACACCAGAACCCCTGATCTGGACCAAATCCCCATAATCCTTGATCAGTGCCATTTAGGAAAAACGAATTTACACCGAGGAATGATCGAAACAGTAAGACGAGTCAAAGACGTGAAAAATTTCGTGAAAAAGTGCGAAATTTGCCGCAAGGTCAAAGTTTTCCGAAAAAATCTTAGTACTCCTCTTGTTATCACGGAAACCCCAAGAACATGTTCCAAATGTGTCAATATCGACATATTCGAAACCCTTATGCTCTAACGGTGAGAGATGAACTGACAAAGTTCACCCAAGCATATCCCATTGAGGATAAAACCGCAAAGTCCGTCGTAAATACCCTCCTCGTGTACTTCCATCATTGAGTTACGTTTTATACCAGGCCGCCCCTGGACTATGTAGATCATAACCGGGAATAGCTGATTATGAACTTTATTGAGACTTATCTCTTCATTCGAATATAATCTTTTATAGTATGCATTAATATCGTACTCTATCTATTATTCATGCTCATAGTGATTTCATTTCGAGAATTATCTTTTACATCTTATTTTCTTAAAGCTTATTGTTTCACATGTTTATAAAATACCTGAAAATGTTTACCATTCAGTCCAGTTGTAACCAGCTATTCATTTAAATGAAAACACATAGTAAGATTCGATTAATCTTCATTTGTGTAAAAGTTTGGGTGAAATGGAGTACAAAACTGGCTCAAAACTACGCAGGGGCTTCTACGAACCACCACTGCTAGAGGCTCAACGTAATTGGCGCAGTCACGGTAGGATAGTCGCCGTACAAAAAGGTGGAAAACGGGACTATCACAAAAAGACAAAGTGTTTCGAGAAGTGGGCTGTATATTCCTTGTCGACTCACGGGGCCACCAATTCTTGGACTGAATATTCAAGAACCGGCTAACAACCTTTCTGGAGGACTGTTTATCCCTTGGATTGGTTCAACACAAATAAAAAAGAAAACAGAAATAAGTACACCACACTGAGAAATAAGAAACAATTTTACTGGAGGACCTTTTATTCCTGGACTGGTTCAACAGAAAACTATCCAACAACACAAGACGTACAGGGTGAGTCTCTCATTAATTTTCCTTTATCCTTCCCTACTTCTTCCTTTCCTTCATATGGTGTTATTAGTGAAATTATTCTCTCATATTTTATATTATGATTCGTGAATTGGAAAATTTGGCAAAAATAAATAGTGAAACTAGGCAACAATTCAAATCGCTCAATATTTCATCAGAAGAATCTGTTACTGATTTGGAAGGTTTAACTCAAAATGTATCTTCTTCAAGTTTGAATTTAGATAATAGTTCAACCACAGCAACAATGCCTGAGACAAATCATCAACAGTTGAGACTTTTCTCAGATATTATTTCATATTTTAATGGAGATCCATGTCAACTCAATAATTTTATTGCCATTTGTGAGCAATTTTGAGTAAATTGAAAGGTAAAGCACTTACTTTGATATCTAGTTCTACAGAATTAAATACATAGGGACAAATAAAAGACCATTTGAAAATATCATTTTCTGATCAAAGATCTTTCACCTGTCTTCTCCAAGAGCTACACAGTTCAAGACCCAACCAAAAGAAAATTCTTATAATTTTGGCTTCCGTTGTAAATATACTAGAAGTTTGATTTTCTCCTCAAAAAAAAAGATTCTACAATGACACGTGAAGAAAAACTTGCGCAAATTGATAACATTGGAAAATTTATTTTGGTAACATTTTTGAAATATCTCCCACCAATAATACAAACAAGTGTTCGCCTAAAAACCCAAAATGTTTGGAAGAAGCTATGAAGAATGTTATAGAAGAAGAAAATTTGCAGCATTGGTCAACGATGGAAAAAGAAATGTTCCACAGCAGTTACCGACACCAAATTTCAAAGCACCTATGGTACCAACACCAAGATATTCACAACCAACTATAATGTACTACAGGAATCCGAACCCTCAACAATTTTTTAGCAAACCAAATAATTTGCAAATGCCACAATATTTTCGGAACCATAATCCACAACCATTCTTTAACCAGCAATCGAAAAAATTTCCTAGTCAACCCATTCAAGTGACACCTAGACATGTACCACAAAGTTTTTCTCAAATCAACAAGTTTTTGGAAAACCATCCAACACGAATGATTGGAAACCGAAAAGTCAACCTGCAGCGTTCAAACCAACACCAATGTCTACAATAACAAGGCAAATACCTCCTCAAAGAATTATATTCATACCACAGTCTAGACCGACATTTCATTCAGAAAAACTACACCATGTGACAGAACCACATTCATCTAATTATGAACAATTATACATGATGGAAGGAACCACAAATGAAAAGAACTGGGAAATTCCAGTGGATATTCAACAAGGACCAATAGTAAATGAACGGAGGAACGAAGAACAAATTCAAAATAAATATCTTGAACCATGTTACGAAAACCAAGAAGAAAATTTTACTTTACCAGCCTCTGGAACGGAAACTACTTAGAAGTTAATCATATCGACCAAAGAAAACTACCCTTCATTACAATATCAGGATTTTATGAACCACTACACCTACTTATTGATTCAGGTAGTCATATTTCTCTTATGAATCCAATTATAGCGAAAAATTATTTTCCGGAACATAATTACAAAACCAAATATTATCAAAACCTCATGCGGACAATAAACAGCAAAATACGAAGCACATATTCCAGCCTTTGCTGAATTCCAAATAAATGAAAAAATTATTTTCACTCTATTCGACTTTCATCCTTTCTTTGACGGACTCGGGTACCAGTACAACAATGTTCTCCTTCTGAATATTATAATTACAATATAACTTTGAATGTAAATGAAATATTTAGGACAAAACTTCCAACAAATGCAACACTAGATGGAACTTATTATATTCCTTACAAAGAAATAAATTCACACTGTTTCATACCCGAAAGTATCGCAACAGTAGAAAATGGATAAGCTATCGTTGAAATTCATAATGTGAGCATCGAAGATACTTATACCAATCTCAGATAACCTTTTGAAGTCTTCCCAATTACTGATGATTCCCAATATATATGACTTACTGGATAAACTTGGAAGAGCACAATATTTTACAACTTGGATCTTGCGCCAGCGGGTTTCATCAAATAAGAATGCATGAAGACAGTATTGATAAAACTGTGTTCTCAACAGATGCAGAACATTTTGAATTCTTGCGAATGTCTTTTGGGCCTAAAAACGCACCGTCTATATTTCAAAGAATGATTAATAAAGTACTAAAAAATAGTTAAATGGATGATGTGATTATTTTTTCTCCAACTTCAGATGAACATATAATTAATCTCAGAGAAGTTTTTAGAAAATTCCAAGAATTTAACCTAAGAGTACAATTATATAAAAGTAAATTTTTCAAAAGAGAAGCTGAATTTTTAGGACATTTATACAAATACAGGAATCGAACGAAACCCAAGAAAAATAGATGCAATAATGAATTTTCCAATTCCAAAAATACATAAGGAAATTAAGAGTTTTTAGGAATTATTGGTTTTTATAGAAAACTTATTAATAATCTTGATAAAATCACAGAACCCCTTACAATCTGTCTCAAAAAAGGTAAAAAAGTAGAACATACTAGATAATTTATTGAAGCTTTTGAAACCTCTAAAAATATTTCATGCAATAAACCAATTTTGATTCATCCTGATTTTTCAAAAACATTTACTTTGACAGCTGATGCAAGTAAATTCGCTATAGGAGCAGTCCTTTGTCAAGATGGCAAACCTATAAGTTATGCTAGTCGCACTCTCAACCCCATTGAAATTAATTATTCAGTAATTGAAAAAGAACTTTTTGCAATTATATGGGCAGTAAAATATTTCAGACCATATTTGTTTGGACGTCATTTTAAAATAAGATCAGATCATAAACCATTGAAATGGTTAGAAAGCCTTGAAGAACCTAATTCAAAACGGGTCCGATGGAAATTATTGTTATCAGATTATGATTATATCAAAGGAAAAGTAAAGGTTATTGCAGATGCTCTATCTAGAAATATTTCCGTTATAAATGAAACAGGAGACATAGATGAAACAATCCAAACATTTATGGATGATACTGAGAACTATGTTACTACAGTTCATTCAGCAGATGAAATGCCAATACTTACATTTCCATATATTGATCAATCGTTGAATAATTATAAACATCAGATGATAATGAAAATAACAGAATCATCTCCGGTACCATTATGTATCAGAGAGAAATTTTTTGAAAATTATAGATATTACATAAATCTCAGAAAAAAACATATAGATGAAGATTTAGAAACATTCATAGCAAATCTTCATAATAATATATATTATTTACATTTTCCGAATAAACAACATGAAATATATTTTTTGAAAACAGTTCAAGATAAAATAATAAGAATGAATTCAAAATTGATTATTTGCTCTACCAAAGTTACTGATGTGACATTAGAAAATGAGAAACAAGACAAAATGAATTATCATCATGTATATAAAACAGGTCATAGATATATCATCACAACAATTGATTCTATAAAAAGAAACTATTATTGGCCCAATATGAATAAAGATATATCAAATTATATTATTAATTGCAATATCTGTCAAAGATCCAAATATAAAAGGTAACCAAATGAATTTAATTACCAACCAATCCCAATAGGTTCGAGACCTTTTGAAAGAATCCATATTGACAGCCTATCAATATCTACTGAAAAATTCCTTACTGTTATAGATACATTTTCTAAATTTGCTCAAGCTTATCTAATGATGGGAGCTAATGCTATAAATGTACTTGATGCTATTTTATTTTAATTTCACACTATGGTGTACCACACACTATTGTTTGTGATGGAAGATCAGAATTTTATAATGAAATTTTTCTAGACTTCTGCAAGCTCCATAAAATAAATACGCATTTTACTATATAAAAAAATCCAAATTCGAACAGTTATATCGAAAGATTTTATTCGACATTCTTGGAACAAGTAAGAATAAAAACAAGACGAAACCCAAAAGAATCACTCAATAATTTACTCACTTTTACATTATAATAATTCAATTCGCTCAACTACTGACTATACCCCTTTGAAATAGTCACTGGTCATTTCAATTCGAGAGATCCTTTTGACATTACAGAAAAAGATCTAATATCAAAATATATTCATGATCATAAAGAAAATTTAAAATCGACTTATAAAAAAATTAATGAAAATTTGAATAAAAAGGAAACTAATCAACTAGAGAAAATAAATTCCAATCGAAAGGAACCCATAACAATTTCCAATGACGATCGAATATATCACAAAAAACAAACAAGGGACAAATTAGCACAAAAGTTTACTAAAATTGATCCCATTGCTCAAACCAAAAATAAAGTAAGAACACAAACTTCAAAATATGCAAAATATAATCTGAAAAAACGTAAAAAATATTAATTTTATTATATATTTCAGATGAGGCAAATGTTCATTCTATCATTCCTTCTTTTCATCCTCACTGAAGGATCCATTCAAAGACTAACCAATCCCATTCTACCTATTGATTTGAAAATAGCCAGAATCATAGTGAGCAAGCATACTTTTGTAGCTATATGAATATCACAGAACTTTCAGAAATGAAATTTTATTTAGACCTCCAACTGAGTTTCATTACTAATAAACAGAATTTGAGTACTCAGTCAGATTTGCTATTAAGGCAAGCAAATATTATATCAATAAAAATTGATCACTTATTACAAACTATCAACCCACATATGAGATCTAAACGTGGATTGATTAATTTAGGTGGAAAAATATCCAAATGGTTATTTGGTACCCTTGATTATGATGATGGAAAAAAAATTAATATAATTATGAATCATTCAGGAAGAATTGATCACTTAATACAGGATGCAATGAACAATCACATATCCTTCATGAGAGTTCATGACACAAACTAATCGCACTTTATTTCAAATTAAATCGAATATACTCAAACTTTGAATTTGAAGAATAAATCAATGAAATTAATGTTTTACATCTAATCATTGACTCCCTCATGAATTTACAAAGTCAATTGAACCAAATTATTAATGCAAATACTTTTGCTACTTTTGATAGAATTCATCCAACCTTTCTCTCATTAGAAAATCTCAATTCTATTATCGATAAAATGAATATTTTGTATCCCTCGATTCAAATAAGTAATTTCAAAAATCAACACAGCTATTATATGTTTTTGGGTATTCAATTAATATTCACGGAAGAGAGAATAATTTTTCTAATACACTTCCCCGTATTGATGCCTATATTATTCCAAACATATTTTCTTCATCCGATTCCTCCCCAAAATAAGATAATTCCACCTCAGAAACCATACCTTATCCTGAATGAGAGAAATGAACTTTACCAATATCAAGAGAAACCATGTGCAGACATTGAAGATGTCCATTTCTGCAAGAATAATCTTCAAACAGAAGAAGATTGTGTTGTCATGATCCTGCTTAAGAATGAAGCTGCCAACTGTACCACATTACCAGTTCACCTGGACAATTACATCGTCAATCAAATTACACCAGATAATATTATTTTCACAACACCTTTCAACATCATTATTACTGAAAGTTCTTCTGTTGAAAAACATCATGAAATCCAACCTGGTAGTTACCTTATTACTGTCTCAGAAGACTGTTTCTTTCTTATTGGCGAAGAGAAGTTTACCCATGGAAATGATGAGCTTGCTCCAATGAAAGTTATCCAACTTCCATCAATGAACATTTCCACACTTTCATCAAGACCCATTCAAGTTAAGCTGACCAAAATGGAAAAAATCCAACATTTGACAGTACCCAGTACCCATTCAGTTCAGTTGTTACCAGCTATTCATTTAAATAAAAACACATGGTGAGATTCGATTAATCTTTATTTGTGTAAATGTTTGGGTGGAATAGAGTACGAAACTGGCTCAAAACTATGCAGGGGCTTCTACGAACCACCACTGCTAGAGGCTCAACGTAATTATTATGGAACACCCCTGAAGATACATTGCGACTATGGCCGAGAATTCACGAGTTAACTCTTGAAATATATTTGTGCCTTGTACGACATCAAACTAACTTGTGAACCACCCTCAGTCAAATGAATCCCTGCGGTTCCATGCGACACTCTCTGTAATGATTCGTGCTCATAAAGCAGATAATCCCAGTGAACATCCTCCAGAACTTCTGCCCTACTCAGTAATCTCCTATAATAATACCAAGAATAAAACGCATGGCTTTACCCCATACGAATTGGTATTCGGACAAACCTCCAGTAGACCCCCAGAAACCCTGTACAACCAAAAGGACCTAATTGCGAAATACGTTAGAGATCTCAACAACAGAATGTCATATTTTTACAAACTTGCACGAGCCAAGACAGACCGACAGAAAGAAAAATCGGGAAGTAGGTTCGACACAATCATATCTTGATTACTATCGTTTCGGACGTCCATCGTCTTAATGTATTTAGAAGGTTTTCACGACGTTTCGAATGCTTGTATCTGCAATCGTCTTCAGGTGAATACTGACAAGTTCAGGTGCTACTTACTAATTTATATAACTGTCGGCGCAATGATGCGTGCAATTCCGCCATGTGCAGCGGTGCGTGTAATTTCGCGCGGTGTGGTGGTGCGTGAAGTTTCGCGCCTCTGCAGCCCGCCAGAAAGAGCAATCAGGGGTTTCCATACGTTCTTGATCTCAACGCTTGGTTGACTGAAGGCGTTATTGGCATCGATGTAGGCGGCCTCTTTGAACTTTCGTTTGAACCAATGCTCCTCTCTATGTAGAACACTTGCGTCGTCCCATAGCACTCGATGGTGCTCAGTCCAGGCGTGGTAAGCGATTCCCGATTTTGATGTTTCTCCACGTTGAGTCCATTGAGTCCACCACACCGCGCGAAATTACACGCACCGCTGCACATGGCGGAATTGCATGCATCATTGCGCCGACAGTTATATAAATTAGTGAGTAGCACCTGAACTTGTCAGTATTCACCTGAAGACGATTGCAGATACAAGCATTCGAAATGTCGTGAAAACCTCCTAAATATATTGAGACGATGGACGTCCGAAACGATAGTAATCAAGTTACCACATCGTCTACAACCTTCAAACAAACGTTGGAAACCCGGTACGGAACCGGCATCAGCGACAAGTTCAGAGGCTACGAAAGGACAATGATAAAACTTACCAAGGAGAAAACTCACATCCAGTTTCTACGAAGAGCCAGAGACAACAACATCATCCCAGACGGTTTCCAGGTAAAGTCACCTATTCCCGGGGAACGAGCAAAACGCATCATGGAGCGGGCCAGTCACGCACTAATCAGGTCGCAGATCAACTATCACCAGAGGAGCAACAGGCCAAGAATCACTCTACGGGCCATGCTAGATTCCAAGAAATCAGAGAGTACACCTTAGAGGAGGAAATCAACCCATATTTGCCAAGATTGAGAATAGATGCGCGGGAATCAGCCAGGAACAAGAGAGGAGGCATCAGAAGAAATGGAATCGAATAGCAGGGAGAACACGGTCTCCACAAACCAGCAGCAAAGGAAGAAAACCATTATTAATATCTCAACTAAACCACTTACAGGAGTAGAGGAGTCCCTGCTGGAAAAGGGATTGAACTTTGTAGTTGCACCTAAAAAATACCTATCCTGGACATTGTAAGCTCTGTAGAGTCAACCAGCAGCAGAATGAATCCCATCCAGGCAGAAGAGTTCAGATGGAAAGTGAGAGAGACACTCGAGAAGGAGAGGAATCCCCGGAGTAACATCACTGCAGGGGAACAGAGGGCCCTAGAAATTCTACAAAAGGATTCATCCATAAAGATTCTTCCAGCCAATAAAGAGAACGCCACAGTTATCATGGACACCACAACATATGATGACAAGATAGAGTCGTTACTCCACACAGGGAACTATAAACTCTGGAGAAAGGATCCGACACCCACTATAGAAACAACACTCTGAGCAAATTCAAACACTTCATTCCAGACAACGAACGATCACATCTAACGCCACACTACAGCAAACCACCGCATCTCTACGGGCTTCCGAAAATCCACAAACCAGACATGCCACTGAGACCGATCACCAGCTCACGGAACTCACCAACCTACAAGTTATCGAAATACCTCCTACCAATACTACAACCCTTACAGGTCTAACTCTTGTCTTTCAAATCGACGAGACCTCCTTGAAGAACCTGCAAGCCAGGGGAATGGAAGCATTCCTGGGGCTAACGCAGGTAAACTTCAAGCTAGTTAGCCGGAACAGGAACATTCCTGATGCTGCGGGCAGTTCAAGCCAACCTGCAGCATAGTAAGGCTGCTACTGCAACCCTGTGCAGAATATTTGCACAGGGCAACACCGACGTGGCCCTAATACAAGAACCATGGCTGGTCAAAGGTCGAGTATCAGGCCTCGGAACATCCAAGGGTAAGCTTATTTATAATCTAAACTGTGGAAACGCCAGATCCTGCATTATTGCCAGGAATAATTTGAAAGTCTTGAATCTGATAGAATTCTGTTACAGGGACATAACAGCAATCAAGACGACCTACATCAAGGATGGAGTAGAGAGGAACATAGTACTAGCCTCCGTCTACATGCCTTATGACTCAACAAGCCCTCCACCATCAGAACAAGTGAGGGCCTTGGTTAAACACTGTGAGGACCACAAACTCCAGCTTATCATCGGAGCCGATGCAAACGCCCATAACACAGTGTGGGGGAGCACCGACACGAACACAAGAGGTGAGTCATTGCT
Organism: Gonioctena quinquepunctata; assembly: GCA_018342105.1. Lineage (NCBI taxonomy): Eukaryota > Metazoa > Arthropoda > Insecta > Coleoptera > Chrysomelidae > Gonioctena > Gonioctena quinquepunctata. The sequence goes on from JAFIRS010005167.1 coordinate 24,154, forward strand.
TGAATTTATTGTCTCCAGTAACCTGTAAGTACTTAATAGAGGCAATGAGCCAACCTTCGTAACCCGTAATAGACGGGAAATCATTGACATCACTTTGGGCTCTTCTTTGGTGGTTCGGCACGTCGGCAAATGGGCAGTATCTGAGGAACCTTCAAACTCAGATCACCGACACATACATGTGGAGATTGGCTATGCCAATGAACCTGCAGTTATGTGTCGGGATCCCAGGAAAACCAACTGGCCGGGGTACCGGGAGGAGCTCAGGGCAAATCTCACAAATTTCAAAAATGTCAAACCTAACTCAAATACAATTCATGAAATAGAGCGAAACCTCCCTAATGTTACAGGAGGCCATAATAACTTCATATCATAATAACTGCCCTTTGAAGCGCAGCACCACTTAAGGTACAGTGAGCTGGTGGAACACCGAACTCACATATCTTAGAAATAAAACGCGCAAACTATTCAATCGTGCGAAAAAAACTGGTGACTGGGAGGATTATTCCAAAACTCTCACAGAATACAACAAAAACATCAGAGGGGAACAAAGAAAGTCATGGAGGAAGTTCTGTGAGGACATAGAACAAACCTCAGAAAGAGCAAGACTCCACCGCATCCTTTCCAAAGACCCCATCAATCCGTTGGGGACTCTCAAAAAACCCAACGGCAACCACACCAACACTGGGAAGGAAACTATGGAACTCTTGCTCCATACACACTTTCCAGGATCCACTGTCACCACAAATCAAAACCCCAGATATGAAATCCCTGCAAACCTTCATTTGAGGGGCAAAAAGGGCAGACTGGGAAGTGGCTAAACGAACGGTAACTCATTCAAAAGTAGTGTGGGCAATAAACTCCTTCAAGCCTTACAAGTCTCCGGGCCCAGATGGAGTATTTCCCATACTACTTCGGAGCGGAGTTGAATATCTAGCACCAGAACTGTGCATACTGTACAGGCTGAGCCTAGCATTGGGATGGCTTCCTCAAACCTGGAAAACTGTAAACGTGGTCTTTATTCCAAAACCTGGACGAGACTCATATGACCAGGCAAAGGCATACAGACCAATAAGCCTATCGTCATTTCTTCTGAAAGGCTTAGAAAAACTGATAGATAGAGACATAAGGGAAACCGCTCTTGTAGAACGGCCTTTACATCAAAACCAACATGCCTATCTAACAGGAAAATCATGCGAGACAGCACTTCATCAGCTTGTTTCAAGGCTTGAAAAGTCTCTAGCAAACAAAGAAATTGCACTATGCACTTTTCTAGACATCAAAGGAGCCTTCGACAACACCTCCTTTGAAAGTATGGTCTCTGCGGCTACTCGAAGAGGCATTGACGAAACCACCTGCAGGTGGATACACTCAATGCTTCACAATAGACTGGTCCAAGCCAACATGTTCGAGGAAACAGAGCAGGTTGAAATTTCCAGAGGTACCCCAACAGGGGGGTATACTCTCCCCCCTTCTGTGGGACATGGTTGTAGATGAACTGCTAATTTCTCTGAATAACCAAGGGTATTACTCTCAAGGGTATGCAGATGACTTGGTCATCCTCATCAAGGGAAAGAATACTCGAACAACCTCAGAGCTAATGCAAAATGCACTGAGGACAGTAGAGGAATGGTGTAACAGAGAGAGCCTAAGGGCAAATCCGAACAAAACAACACTAATTCCCTTCACCCGGAGAAGAAACATGGGAGATCTCATACCTCCCAGACTATTCGGTCAAACATTACAAGTAGTAAAGCAGGAGAAATATCTAGGGCTGATTCTTGACAAGAAACTAACCTGGAACCCGCATCTTCAACATGTTACCAACAAAAGCAAGATAACCTTCATGATGTGCAGGAGAGCTTTTGGAAAAACCTGGGGGCTTAAACCGAAAGCCATGCACTGGCTTTACACAGCGGTAATAAGACCAAGAATAACTTATGGCTCACTCTTATGGTGGCCAAAAACAAATCAAAGACAGGCAAAAACCAACCTTGGGAAAATCCAGAGGCTTGCCTGTCTCTGTATCACGGGTGCAATGAGTAGCACTCCAACAGCTGCAATGGAAATCATCCTAAACCTCGAACCCCTTGACTTACATGTCATTGGAGAGGCCAGGATGAGTGCATACGGACTGAAACAAACAAAAACTGGAGAATCCGAACAACTGGACATACCAGAATCACTCATGTAATCAACATCGAAGAACTCGAAATGATTTCAGATTACATGCAACCCCTATACTCATTCGAAAAACCATTCGAAACAGAATTGATGGATCTGGATGGGCCCCGAGTATAGAATCACAATCAACTGGTATACAGACGGTTCAGAGACAGTTGAAGGAAATGGAGCAGGAATACATGGGGTAAGGCCGAGAAGGGATTACATAATACCACTTGGTAAATGCTCCACGATATTCCAAGCTGAAACACATGCTATCATGGTATGCATTCAGAAGAATCTAGAAAGTGGTTATAGGAAAAAACACATCTACATTCTATCTGAGTGTCAAAGTGCTATCAAAGCACTCAACTCTACACAGAGAAAGTCCAAACTGGTCTGGGACTGCCTCCAGAACCTCATCGAGCTGGCAAAACACAACAAGGTCACCTTGATGTGGGTGCCAGGTCATAGAGGCATTGAAGGCAACGTCAAAGCGGACCAGCTAGCTAGATAAGCATCTGAAACGCTATTCACAGGGCCAGAACCTGCACACGGGATTAGCAAAAACCGATGCAGGACCCTGATCGACGAGTGGATAAAAAGAAGACACCAACAATATTGGGATCAAACTGTCGGGCAAATACACAGCAAAGTCATGGTAGGGCATCCAAACCGGACCCTGACGGCTGACCTTCTGAACCTGAACAGAACGAAGGCTCGTATAATAATAGGTCTGTTGACTGGACACTGCGGCCTAAGAAAACACCTTAACACCATTGGAGTACGCAGGGAAACCGTGGAGTGTAGGCTGTGTGATGAAGAGGAGGAAACAGCCTCTCATATCATCTTCGACTGTGACGCCCTAGTAGTAGGCGACACAGAACCTTTGGAGAGATCAGCCCGGAAACAGGCATGAATCCGAAGAACCTTATCAACAGGCTTCTTAACCTAATTAAAGGCACAAACCTGTTTGAATGAGGAACCACTGACGACAGAGTGATACAATAGACCCCAGCTGGTCGCAGTGTCAAGGGAAGCTAAGTGCCAACCCTGTCTCTGGCTCGTCAGCCTCAAACCAACCAACCAACCAACAACCCTTACAAGGAAATAGCAGTTCATACGTCAAGAATTCCAAGCACTTTGTTGACACATCACAGATGTTGAACTTGGACCAGAAGATCGTTTCATCAGCTTCGACGTGGAGAGCCTTTACACCAATGTCCCTATAGAGGAATCTCTCAGTATCATCAAAAGGAAACTCGAAGAGGACGACCAGCTGCACGAGAGGACTGACTTTCCCACCCACGCAATATTGGAATTACTGCAGTGCTGCCTACAGAACTCATATTTTCAGGAAAAGGACCGATTCTTCTCTCAAGTGGACGGACTCCCAATGGGATCTTCCCTTTTTCCAATCTTCGCCAACATATACATGGAGTGGTTCGAGGAATTGGCTATACGGGAGGCAGAATACAAACCAAAGCTATGGTTGAGGTACGTGGATGACACCTTCATTGTATGGAATCACGGAGACGAACATCTCCAGGTTTTATTCTCAGGAATCAACAGAATCAGGGATTCGATCAAGTTCACGATAGAGATGGAAACCAACAGTGCCTCACCCTTCCTCGATATGAACGTTGAGAGAATAGGCAATGAAATACGCACCTCCATCTACAGAAAGAAGACACATACGGGGCAGTACCTCAGTTACAGCTCCAACCATCCGAGTTCGACGAAGAGAGGGATCGTGAGAACATTGGTGGAGAGAGCGACGCACATATACAACGACGTGGAGTCACTAGATGCCGAATCAAACCACATCAGAGAGGACCTCCACCGGAATGGATATCCCAAGAAACTCCTAGAAGAAGTATTGAAACAACTCCGGAGAACGAAGACATCTGAAGAGCAACAACAAAGCACAGTGATCTGCCTTCGTTACATCAGAGGTGTCTCCGAGAAGATCAGAAGGATCGGAAACAAGTTCAACATCAAGAGCTGCTTCCAATCCGGCAGTACTTTACGGAGTTTCCTGACCAAGACCAAACCTGACAACAAATATGGAATCAGTTAGAATTGCATTTATGAAGTTCCATGTGAATACGGAGATTCCTACATTGGATAGACAAAGAGACCGTTATCGGTAAGATTGGATGAGCACAAGAAATGGACTCAACGTGGAGAAACATCAAAATCGGGAATCGCTGACCACGCCTGGACTGAGCACCATCGAGTGCTATGGGACGACGCAAGTGTTCTACATAGAGAGGAGCATTGGTTCAAACGGAAGTTCAAAGAGGCCGCCTACATCGATGTCAATAACGCCTTTAGTCAACCAAGCGTTGAGATCAAGAACGTATGGAAACCCCTGATTGCTATTTTTGGCGTGCTGCAGAGGCGCGAAACTTCACGCACCACCACACCGCGCGAAATTACACGCACCGCTGCACATGGCGGAATTGCACGCATCATTGCGCCGACAGTTATATAAATTAGTGAGTAGCACCTGAACTTGTCAGTATTCACCTGAAGACGATTGCAGATACAAGCATTCGAAACGTCGTGAAAACCTTCTAAATACATTAAGACGATGGACGTCCGAAACGATAGTAATCAAGTAACCACATCGTCTACAACCTTCAAACAAAACCATATCTGATAACACTCCCGACTACAAAGTAGAAGACAAGGTGTACTTAAAAGAATCTCAAATAAAAAACAAACTCGAGAATGAGTTCAATGGACCCTTTGGGATTATCGAAATTTTCCCAAATTCCGCTATGCTTGTCAATTATAAAACTCGCAACAAAACCAAAGTGAATTTTGACCGATTGAAACCCTATCACGAAACTTAATTTCTTTCAGGACACTCTTGATGTCAACAACAGCGTATTGCCAATACAACATCAACCCAATCAACAATTCAATAGGTGTCTTCTTCCACGAAGAAGGAACCCCCAAAATTTCTAACGAAAAATGGACTCTTTTGGTTCACAAAGATTCATCCTCCGTTAAAGAAGCTTTAGACAATAACGATAAGATTCTAGAAAATTCATTATATTTTTTCGAAAGAGACGAGCCACGAGTAGTTCACTTCAAAGCACAAATCGAAACCCACCTCAGCCTTTTGAATCAAATTTCGTCCTCGCTACAACTGAGATATAGGGAAATTTTTGCGGAAACCGAAAAATTCACAAAAAGAACCAAACGTGGCCTGATAAATGGCGTTGGCACTTTTTGGAAAGCAATAACGTAATTCATGAATTTGGACAATTGGAAACCTTAAAAAAAAATTTTTCCCCATCAAGAGCTTTAACTCAACAATTCAAAAACTTCAGGTTGATGAAGAAACATTCAATCGAGATATTCAGGAAATAGAAGAATCAATTATGGACATTCTAGACAATATGGCACTTTATGTGGCGCAGGTCAGAGTTCTCGAAATATGTGAATCGCTCGTGGAAAGCTATTCATTTCTGGAATCTGTCATCGAAGATATAATCAATTCAATTACTTTTTCCCGTTCGAAACTTCTTCACAGCTCAATAAAATCCTCCAGAGACTTGGTCTCTTCACTTCAGGAAATATCACGAACACTCAGTAAGAATAATTTACCTCACCAGTGCCGACATACCTTGATAATGTCGCTCAGTACCTGGAAATTATCAAATTGCAGGCATATCAGACAGATAATAAGGTCTTGTTTGTTTTGAAAATTTCACTTGTGGAACCAGGAACATATACCCTTTATCATCTGTACCCCATACCAATTTTGGATAACCGAACAGGTCTCCATAATAATAATAATAATAATAATAAATGCTTTTATTGAAAGGTTACATACTCTGAACCTAACAAAAGGCAGGATTCAATATTTGCGCATGAAATCATTGCAGAGCTTGCTCTTCCATCCAACCATCAAAATATATTCATAATGCCTAATTTCAAAATATTCATTACAAAAATAAAAAAAATATAAAAAGAATAAAAAAAAATGAACAAAAATATAGGAAAAAGTATATATAAAATAAAATATTGCAGGAAATCATTACGAAAATATTCATAGAGATTGAAAACAGGGGTGTGCCAATTCAAGTTTGTTTCATATCATATTTCAATACGGTAAGCTGTTTTTGATTGAATATTGTTTCAGTTTTTTCTCGAACGTATTGAGTGGAAATGATTTGAATTCAGTCGGTAACCGGTTGTATAAGCGAACAATCTGATACGAGGAGCCACGGAAAAAAGAAGTTCTGTGTTTAGGTGCTGTCAAGTTATTCCGATATCTCAAGTTCAGATTGTGTATATCTGTTCTGGAAGATAACTTTCTGAATAGGTAAGGTGGCTTTCCGTTGTGATATTTTTGTAGAAGATCGAAGCGGAATGGAGTATGCACCTGGCCTCCATATTGGGCCAACCAAGATTTCCAAGATGCTGTGAAACATGTTCCCGTCTTTTTTTGCCTGTGATGGGTCTGATGCATGAATTTTGAAGTTTTTGTAGCCGCATTCTGTCTGATTTCAGTAGTCCCGGGTTATAAACTACGTTTGCGTAATTAGCATGTGAAAGCACCAATGCATCACATAACATGAGTTTACTTTTCTTGTTTAATATATCTCTACTTGAATAAATAATTTTAAGGTTCATGTACCCTCGCTTCAAAATATGAGTGATGTGTGTTCCAAATCTGAGAGCACTGTCGAGGTATAATCCTGAATTTTTTGTTATTTCAGTAGTGGGTAATTGGACACCATCTACGGCTACATTAACTAAATTCTAGCAACGGTTTCTCGCAGCTGTTCTTCCAAAAATTATGACATAAGATTTAGACGGGTTAACAGTTAGACAGTATTTATTAGAGATCGTTATTGAAGAATTCAAATCCTGATTCATTTGTTCGAGTGCATGGTTGAGATAGTCTTCTTCGAATTCTAAATACAATTGTGTGTCGACTGCGTAACAATGCATTGAAGTGTAACGTAAGGACTTTGAAAATTGGGAGGTATAGAGGACGAAGAGAAGGGGGCCCAATATTGATCCCTGAGGGACACCATTTTTTAGAATGAGTGAGTTTGACCTTTCATCATTAAGTATAACACAATGAGATCGGTTATGAAGGTTACTTTGGAGGAGTTATGCGGCATCCGAGGAAAACCCTAGGTAACTTAGAATAGCTATAACTAGTTTGTGATTGATGCGGTCGAATGCTCTCAAGTAGTCAAGCAATACTAAGAGACAGAGTTTGTCATTGTCAATAGAGATATGCACATTATTGACAACTTTCAATAGGACCGTTGTACAACTATGGTCAGCTCTAAATCCCTAAGATCGCATTTGTAAGTTCAATATTTTTTTGAAGGCTTTCGAGATGGCACACAAAATACTAATTGGACGAAGGTCACTCATATTCTCTGGATTGGTGATTTTTGCCAGTGGTAGGACATGGGATTGTTTCCAACTCGATGGGTAACTATGTCTTCGTATACATTAATTGAATATATGTGATATGTGCGTTAGAATCATGGGACAACAATGTAACAACATTTGTATACTCATCTTGTCAGGTCCCACAGCATTCGATTCGATGCCCAGTAATGTAGTATGAATTTCATCATCATTCGTTTCATTGCAAGAAAAATTATTATCGTTCAGTGTATTACCTGAGAAAAAATCATCGTCAAGCGTGGAGTTATTATTTGAAATGCTTCCAAAAAAGTTATTGATACCTTCAACATGCATAAGGTGTTCCGAATTGTTTCCTGCACCTTTTTGTTGTTATATACGTTCATATCAGCTAGTTCTTTCCATAATTGTTTGTTTCGTCTTGAACGATAATTGAGGTATGCTTTTTTTTCGAGTATCACCGTCCGATTCGTGAGATTTCTCATTTCTTTATAGTAACCCCAATGATGCTGAGTTTTTGTTCTTCTAAATCTTGAGAAAGCCTTTTCTCTCAGTTTGAACATAAGTTTCATATTATCAATTATCCACGGTGCTTTTTTTTTTCGTAATTTTGAAGTTTTTACCGGCGAGTGTTTCTCGAATATTTCAAGTAGTAAAGTAGTGAATACGGAGACTTTCTCATCAATATCATTGGAGTCATATATATCACAGAAATGAATTGCATGCAAATCCACAAGAAATGAATCTGGGTTGAAATTTCTAAAGTCACGGAATGTGTACATGAAACTGCCACCTGTTGATTGTATGAAGCCTAGCCACAGTTTATAGCTGAAGAAGCAGTTAGCTTCCTTGGCCCAAATGCATGTTCCAAGGTAACATCCACTCCAGGTAAACAATTCAGGATATATATATATATATATATATATATATATATATATATATATAAAAGGATTAAATTATTGAATAAGGAGATAAAAAGACAAAAACCCTCAGATATGAATAATATATGGAGAAAGTATAGTTGAAAAATTAATTTTATTATGTTCCTTTGGCCACCCTACGAGGATTCTCTCTTGAAGGTTTCTTGGTGCTTATATTTTCCAGAGGGGGGGGGGGTTTCCATTCGGAAATTGCTTCTACAGCTGAAATTGATGGTGTGAGTTGTTCCCTGATTATGGAGGGGTCTAGCTGTAAATCGTTTGAGCTGTATTTTTCATCATTCACGATCAAATGACTACGTCTTATAGCTGCTTTGATGCCGTCTTGCTCCGCCTGATTTAGATGCTGTCGCAGGGCTTTGTTAACAGTCTGATCCTCAGGACTCAGATCGTCCATTACATAAACATTCTCGCACTTCAGTTTTCGGAGGTTCTTTAAGATTTCAAGTTTCTTCAGATATGAGATTAGTTCCAGTTTGAGAATTTTTTTTCCAGTTTCTTCTCCAGGAATAAAGAAAATGTTGTTAACGTCCCTCAAATTCAAATCGACTTCCAAAGTATCTCTCAAGTACTGAAGACCTTCAGGAGTATCGGTCTGCACTCCAAAAACAATAATATTGTTTCTACGCACTTTTCTGTCTAGCTCGATGTTTTCCTCTTTCAGTTTGATATTTTCTTCCTCAAGGTATAAGATTTTGTTGTTAGAGGTCAGCAACTCGGATTTAATTTCAGATAATGTGTCTCGGGTTTCGTCTGATTTAGTATTCAATTCAATTAGGAGCTCATGGAGATCCTTCGATGTCACATCTGACATTTTAGATGTCACTCGTTAACCAATTATTTGCTTGAAGTTTAACTGAGCACCCGTACTGATTGATGAAAGCTCGGGTGGTTTTATCTAAATGTTTTCACTTGATACAGTCAGTTTTAATGGCCGTCTTATCAACTGTAGGTTCATATATAGTAATATAAGGTATCTATTGAATGACGCACTTGCCGATATATTGATGCAATGATCGGTCGAAAAACTTACTCACCAGCTCCTATTTGAAGATTGTGTGGATATGCGATATTTTTACGTAGTGGATAACTGAAGTAATTCTACTCTTCACAGGAGCACACACACACCTTATCGTAAGAATATAATATTATTCTATTAACTTTCCAAAAATTCGTTGCACGTGATGTTGATTCAATGTTGTACATCTCTCTCCAAAATCTGGACAATTGTGAAGTGATAGGACACGGTGTGAAAATCTGATCAGGAGTGCTTCCATACCCAATAGACAATAACGCAATCTGCAAATCCCAACTCCTCAGACAGACGACCACATTGCCAGATTCCTACCAGTCAACATTGATTCACGCGAAGGACTACAATGTGCAAGTTATTTCTCAAAATCTTTGGCTGGTCTCTATATCCGATCCACAACCTGTCACTATCAAATGTGCCAACAGGGAGGCCATCACGAAAGATATCAATTCCAATTCTATCTTGAAACTCCAACCCGAATGCAATGCCTTCATTGGTAACACCAGAGTTCATTCAAAATACTTCGTCGAAGAATCCAGAATCGTAACCTACAAGAATCATGCAGTACCAATACCGTTTCGATGTTGTGACCATCACCCAGAGAGATCAAAGCTACCAGAACTCAAAACTCCCAAACTTAATGAAATCAATACCGACGATCTCAATATCGCCGAACATAAGCTTAACCAATACTCAGAGGAACTGGACAAGCTTATCAACGAACCTTTCGTGAACAAATACATTTCCTGGTTCACGTACTTTACGATCACTCTCATCATCCTTCTAGTGATCCTATATTCCTTCTGCAAAAGTCGTCGAAAGAAATCAATCAGAATTGGAATCGCTCCATTGAACGATAACCAACCACCAAGACCTCCAAGTACGAGAACGCCTCCACAAATCATGACCAGGTTCATCCTCAGAAGAAGACCCAGCGTCCGATTCGGGGAACCAATAGACATCGAATTGAACACAAATTTGGACAAGTCATTAGCCTAGTGAAAGTTGCTGCAACGGCATAATTTTTTTAGATAAAGGGGAGTTGTTATATTCTGGATAAAGCCTTCCCATCAACATCAAATTACAATGATAACAGCTTCCCTAGGATCCGAGTCAGCTGTGTCAGCGGAATATTGTATTTCATTTACCACAAGTTGCATTGCTGACACCGCTGGCCAGAAGGTCTCACGATATTCATTATTCATTTATATTTCATTTAATCTAGTTGCAAGTAGTAATGAAAACCCTTCATATTTTCTTGAATAAAAGTAGTCGTTTTAAAGTTGTGTACCATTTAAAAAAAAGGGGAATTCAAAGATACGAAGATAACAGGCATGGGTCTTGAATGGCATTGCATGCATACCGTTTTCCCAGTGTTTACTATTGAAAAATTTCTCCTACAGCACTCACTGAATTCGTGAGACATGTGTGAGACAATTTCATTTGGAGTTCCTCAGGGGTCTCAGCATTCGTTGCTAGTGTTGAATCATCTGTATGAAGGAAAATATGATTCGTACTCAAGTATAATGGAAGATCATTTATTAATAGAAGGAATTTGAGTGGATCTAATATAGAACCCTATGGATTCCAATGTCCATATTATACATATATGATTTTTCACTCTAATTCGACATACACTTTCCTATTTTTCAAATGTGAATCAAGCCATGAAAGTATCGTTTCCCTAAATGTAATTTGTTCATTATTATAGGATAGTATCAAATGCTTTTGTAAGGTCGAAAAAGACCGCTCCCACATCTCTCTTTTATATATATATATATATATATATATATATCAAAATTTGATCACTCTCAGTCGATCTACCTGGGAAAAAAAACATGTTTCTGTTCACAGACCATATCAAATTCCATTAGAAAACCCAGCACCCATAACGGCAGTCAGTTTTATAAGACCTAGTACCAATTAAATGGACACTGGATAAAAACTACGAAATTTAAGGTATGCAGTATCTCCTTGGAACAAAAAATCCCGGAATGAACGCATTCAGAGCTTAACTCAAAACCCAGTATCCTTTCCCAAATTACCCAACAACTCGACCTGAAATATCGCGAAGTATTCGCTTACACTCATCCTCACAATATGATCAGACGCGGATCACTAGATGACGTAAGAACATTTTGGAAAGTCATCACTAGTCATTTGGATGTATCTGATGGGGAATATTTCAATGATTGCATAGATAAAATCACTGAAGACGAATACCAACTCGAAAATCTGATGAAAAAGCAAATTTCTGTCACAACCTCCGCGATCAAAAGCTTCAACAACACAATGCGAAAATTACAAATAATCGTGAAAACATTCAATGAAGATATAAAATGAATCGAATATTCAATATAATTCATGCTGTATGGGGTCGGCTTAGAATAGCCCCATGGTAAATCCTGCCTGTCGTAAGAGGCGACTAAAAGGATAACCGTAGGTGGAAGATGGTCTCATCGCCCGGTGAAATACCACCATATCGACTTTGTGTGCTGTGAAATGGATCATTCCATGTTTCAGTGTTCGGTCGATACTTTCCGGTCTCCCTCTTTCCTTTTCCCCAATTCCTCCTTCATTTTCAGGTGCATCCTAATAGTAATAATGATGGAGTCTCCTAGAGTAAAACACTCCGGAAGCAAAATACCTCTCCATTCGGATTTCCGGGCGAGAGGTACTCGAGGGGACTCAACATTAAAGATTAATTTTTGCAACATCCGCGGACTCAACAAGAACATCAATGACGTCCACCATCATCTACAGACGAAAAAACCGGATATTCTGGCTCTAACAGAAACACAAGTAAACTCGTCCACCAACAAGGTCCATATGCTTTGTCCTGGTTACGAACTCCATTCTCGATTCAGGTTCAAATGGGGAGTCTGCCTTCACGCTAAGGCTAACCTTTCATGCCAGCGTGAAGAGAGTTTGGAACCGAAAGACTTTGATGTGATGTGGTTCAAGCTATCTGATACCAAACTGACTAAGTTCCTCTGCTACCTTTACCTATCACCTAATGAACCTTCATATAACGACCTCTTTGAGTTTTCATCACTCAAACTGGACTACATTCAGGAGAACCATCCAACAGCTGAAACCATAATCATGGGAGACTTTAATGTACATAACGCTGCCTGGCTCAAATTCTCTAACAAAACAGATGATGCGGGTCGTCAAGCCGAGGCCTTCGCCATCACTCATGGTCTAGAACAACTGGTCGAGCTACCAACCCGCATCCCTGATGTCAACAACCAGTCTGCCAATATACTAGATCTTTTCCTCACCACCAATCCTGACCCGTATAGAATAGAAGTTTGTGCCCCACTTGGAAACTCTAATCACACCCTCATCTCCACAACATGCTCTTTCCATTTACCATCGAGCTGCACAATACCACCCCGTCTCATGTGGCATTACAATTCGGCCGACTGGGAAGGTCTTCGTATGTTTTTCTCAGCGTTTCCAGCGATTCCAGAAAGTTTGTTTCTCTTCAGTAGATCCAACACGATGTGCTGAGACAATTTCTGAAATCATCATGTTGGGGATGCAAACTTACATACCGAATACCGAAAGAAGAACATCATCCGATAAGACCTGGTTTAACAGAAACTGCTCTAGAGCTGTGGCTCCCAAACAGGCAGCATACCATCGATGGCAAAAAAATCCGGGCCCTGAGACCAGAGCAGCATATGTCGAGGCTAGAGGCATATGCAAAGAGACAATAGAATGTTCAAAAGATGCCCACAATGCCAAAATAAGATCAAAACTTGCTGAATGTCCAAACGGATCCCGTTCATTTTGGTCTTTCGCCAAAGCTGTGGGAAGAAACTTCATTTCCAGCTCATTTCCTCCTCTAACCAAAGAACACTAGCAACGACTGTCCAGGAAAAAGCCAATATCTTTGCGCACCTATTTGCTGGAAATTCCACTCTGGATTCATCGGGAAAACAACCCCCGAACATTACACCTATTGACAGTCACATGCCCGAGATCACCTTTCGCCAACGTACTATCAGAAAGATTTTGCTGGGTCTCAACACCAACAAAGCCTGTGGATCTGACGGAATCCCGCCGATTGTTCTCAAGAAATGTGCCCCCGAACTAACACCTGTTCTTTGCAAGTTGTTCAACCACTCTTACAATTTGGAGGTATTTCCGTCCAATTGGAAAATTGCAAGAGTAAAGCCAGTCCCTAAAAAAGGCAAAAAGGCCCTACCTAGCAACTACAGACCTATCGCACTGCTATCTATTATTTCAAAGGTCATGGAAAAAGCCATCAACATCGAGCTCATGAAATATCTGGAAGACTCAGGAATTGTCAACGATAGGCAATATGGCCTCCGCCATCAGAGATCAACTGGTGACCTGCTCGCTTACGTCTCACATATATGGCAGCTATCTATTGAAAAGTATGGAGAAACTTCAGCTGTGGCATTAGATATATCCAAGGCGTTCGATCGAGTTTGGCACCAGGGACTCCTCGCCAAGCTTCCGTCTTATGGCTTGCCCCCTCAGCTGTGTTCTCTGCTTGCTAGTTTTCTCTCAAACAGGTCTCTCCATGTAGTGGTCGATGGAGTTTCATCTGACACCCTACTCTTAAATGCTGGTGTTCCGCAAGGATCTATTCTCGCACCAACACTATTTCTACTTCACATCAACGACCTGTTGAAAGCAACTTCATGTCCCGTACACAGCTTTGCCGATGATAGTACCCTACATACCGCTTTCTCTTCCAGGGCCCCTATATCAGCCCGTGAAACCAGAAATGAACGAGGAAGAAATGTTAATAATATAAATATGGACTTAGCAACAATTCTCGAGTGGGGATCTAATAACTTGGTAAAATTCAATGCAAACAAAACACAAGCATGTCTTTTCTCTAGAAAAGCCGATCTCACTGTGCCTAACATAACTTTGTCAGGAGTAACCATACCACTGAAGTCATCCATATCGATGCTTGGTATTACTATCAGCAATAACCTTTCCTGGGAAAATCACGTGAGGTCCATTGCCAAAGTGCATCCCAAAACTTGGTTTTTGTTTCGTGCCAAGAGCTATTTCACCCCCACTCAGCTGCTTATGATCTATAAGGCACAGATCCGACCTGTCCTGGAATACTGTTCCCATATTTGGAGCGCGGCACCTAAACATATCCTGAGGCTATTGGATTCTGTCCAAAAAAGGGCAATTCGTCTCGTCGGTGATGCCTCGCTTACAAACTCGCTCACTTGTCTGGAACACCGTAGAAAAGTTGGCGATATGTCTCTATTTTATAGATATGTTCATGGGCGATGCTCTTCTGAAATATAAACAATCGTTCCTGCTTTGGCAGTCTCTTCGAGACTAACCCGTCAAGTTCAGTCATCACACCCCTCCGTGGTCACTTTGGAGACCTGCAGAACATCACTTTCCAAAGACTCGTTCATCCAACGAACAGCGAGGCTTTGGAACTCATTGCCTAGGGAGGTGTTCCCCGAGGCATACAACCTCCAGAAATTTAAGAAGAACACCAACTCCTACCTTCTTTCCCTCGGTTCCCACGATGTTCTCTGAACATTACAGAATATCCCTTTTCGTGGGAACCAGAATATGAAAAAAAAAAAACGATATTTCTGATGATTTAGTTTCCGTTCACGCACAGTTGGAAACTTCAGAATTGATTGAAGCATTAATGACAAATTATATGTTTCTCGAATCAAATTCAGACGATATTCTGAATTCAATTTCATTTACTCGTCTCAAAATCATCCACACATCGATCATATCTCCAAAAAATCAATCAACTCTCTCCAAGAAGTGTCCCAATCATTAGCAAAAAACAACAACTTTCGATCTACTTATCAAGTAGGAACTCAAAAATAATGAGAATCCATCCTCATCAAACCGATTCAGAAAAAGTTCTTGTTCTCAAAATCGCACCTGCAGAACCTGAAACTCATACCGTATACCGCCTTCTTTCAATACCCATACTGGCTTCCACCATAGCTTCCACCACCCTTATCCAGACCTTCAAAATAAGAACCGATTGCACAACACGTAAAACTAACCCCATCCAAAAGGATTATAAGATCACGTTTAAAAATTTACTGTTTAAATTTCATTATTTTCATAGGTTGCCGCTTTGGCAGTACCTTTTCAATATAGTGGGGAGTTGTTATATGCGAAATTATGGCACGATGGCCTTCTCATAAGTATATTTTCAATCTACCCAACGGTGGTGCGTACCATCGCAAATAATTTTGTTCAAAAAGTTTCACCAATAACTATCGAGATAACATGGATGAATAATTTCCAAAACTATTGTGAACTGTCAAGATCGACATGATTTTGATATATAGTTATGTGGATCAGGTCTCTCATGCTATAAGGAAATAATATTCATCAGTGGGACCAGGAGCCAAGGGCGTCGTCGTCCGATAGCCCAGGAGGTTGGCAAATTGATATATGGACGGAAAAAAGTATGATTTGTAGGTACAGTCAAGAGCACATGAAGCACTTATTTGTAGCGAGTCTTACTTACACGTGCGGCGATTGTAATGAGAAATAAGAACGGTACAAAATCCAATGTGTAGAGCTCCACGAGCTCTTGAGTGTATAATAAATAAAACTTGCAAACAAAGTAATTAATTATATTTATCAGAAAAATTGAATAAAAAGATTTTGGGACAAAATGGTCTGGCCATGATGAATAAGTGTGCACAGATTAATTTTTGACACAATATTCCAATGATAAAACGGTCGAGGCCCTTTTTTTATTAAATTAAAACATAATCTTCGGGTTTTTTTGTGAACTTCTCGACCACTTCATTATAGCACACTTATCATGGCCAGACCATTGGGACGATTTTCCTCCATAGTGCTTCTTAACTAGGTTTTTACTTTCCTGAGGCTGCTGAACGATCGCTACCGTACACGTAGAGCTATCAAAATTTTCAACGCTTTCCCCGTTTCGAGAAAGAAGGTCTTTCAGGACATTAATAACGCTTCAACACTAGACTATAGCAGCGCGAATAGAATACTTGGAATGAAAAATGAAATTAGTGAATTTATTCCAGTTTCGAGGTGCGGGACTGATCGGTCGAGCAAGTCAAGTGAGTGGACTTAGGACTTTGGTCTTTGGTTGTTTTGCATTAGGGTAATTTTTTTTTGAATCTCCAGGGGAGAAGCTCGTCTTTGCTTTCCTTGGCGGCGCCCTTGCCATGAGCTCCACTTTGTAGCTGACAACAAACTATTTATAATGAATATAATGTCAATTTATCATCAATATGAAAAAATACCCCTATTTCATCAAAATAATAAATTAAAAGGAAGTTAGTTCATTTCCCTGGAAAGTAATTGAACATGGTCGTAAAAAAGGTATGAAACGATAAAACGTACCTATCATGAGTTTCAAATCAAATCATACCTTATCCGCTAAGAGCGTAACTATTAGCACTGTCATTATATGTCTTTATATGCTATATTATTGATATATATTTATTATACTCGTTTTATATATATATATATATATATATATATATATATATATATATATATATATATATATATATATATATATATATATATATATATATATATATATATATATGTGTGTGTGTGGGAAGTATTTGCTGACTAGTTAGGTACAAAACTAGGGATATTGGGGTGAGAAGCATTGAAAAATTTAACTCTTTAAGGTTTATCCAAGCTTTCGGAAATGTTTATTTCCATCATCAGGGAGACTACAATAGATGAAAATACATATTCAAGTGCAAAACAATATGCTACTTACAACTTTGTTGAGGTTGGTTTCAATGATGTTAAACATATTCATCTAACATAGTAATACAAAAAGAAAAAACTAGATCGAGTGATGAAAAGAAGTTCAAAGTTACAACAACCACATTAGCGTTGTTTAAAATTATATAAATATAACTGTGTACTCTATGTGGTGTGACAAGTTAAAGTGACAGGTTAGGAATTAATCTCGCAATTATATTTTAGCCAACGATACCTGACGGATGTCACTTGGAAATAGATACATTGTTGCAAACTGTTAGATTAGTACCAACTGATGTTACCAGGTGGCGGTAATGTTAAGGAGAACTATTATTTTATATTACATTATTGTCAATTTTGATTGATATCTGAGGACAATTAATAAGAGATTCCGCTCCTCGAATAGTTGTTTTTTTTATTCATTAAAAAAATTATATGAATACATTAAAAAAACAACCATTCGAGCGTAATCTCTCATTTATTGTCCCTAGATATCAATCAAAATTGACAACAATGTAATATAAAATAATAGTTCTTCTTAACATTACCGCCACCTGGTAACATCAGTTGGTACTAATCTAACAGTTGGCAATAATGTATCTATTTCCAAGTGACACCCGTCAGGTGTCGTTGGTTTAAATATAATTGCGAGATTAATTCCTAACCTGTCAGTTTCACTTGTCACACCACATAGAGTACACAGTTATATTTATATAATTTTAAACAACGCTAATGTGGTTGTAGTAACTTTGAACTTCGTTTTATTCCTCGATCTACCTTTTTTTTTCACTTTTGTATCACTATGTTAGATGAATATGTTCAACATCATTGAAACCAACCTCAACAAAGTTGTAAGTAGCATATTGTTTCGCACTTGAATATGTATAACTATTGGTTTTTTCATATATTGTAGAACACCCTGATGATGGAAATACACATTTCCGAAAGCTTGGATAAACCTTGAAGAGTTTACTTTTTCATTGCTGCTTACCCCAATATCCCTAGTTTTGTATATATATATATATATATATATATATATATATATATATATATATATATTTATATATATATATATATATATATATATATATATATATATATATATTATATATTGTAATGTAATGTGAATTGTAAAATTATTTATTTTATTATTATTATGCTTACAAATATAATTTTTTTGCACCGCGTTGGGCGACAATTGTAAAGTTATGATGAATTGAAAAAAAACAATTGTTGTTAATTTTGCCCTGCTTTGGGGAATAAATTGATATGATATGAGATAGATAATTATTTTCGCTCCGTATGATATATTGTAATGTAATGATAATTGCTAGCTAACGTCACTGTTTTCTCGTCACGTTGCTGCCAATTGTTATTACCCCTTCTTACCACGACTAAACTCAGTTGGTACGCCTTTCGTCTCAGATAGCCGGTCCTGGCAATAGAGCCACTGCCCTGGTCTTGATGTCAATTTCAATTCAGTGTTTATAAGTAAGATTGCAGATCATATCATTGTGGAAAATAAACCAAGAAGTATCGAAAAACAATTATTTCCTTTATTCAGGAAAAATTTATATTAACCTGACCTACATAGATAACTTATACTATGATCAGACAGATTTTTATAGACAATAATGAGAAACAGTGATGAATAAAGTATACGTAACCTCACTTTTTCTTTGAGGTTGGAAGAATTCTTTTATAGTTACAATATCAAAATAAAATAGAGTTCTTCAGATACGATACGAGTTATGTTGTAGAGTGATTCAGTTTGTGATGTGCACTAAAAAAAAAGTTTATACCTGGAGCTGGAACTGTCGCTGTTACAATACACACCAAGAATCTGAAATCCTTTTTCTCCATTACAAAAGGAACCATACAAATCCCAGAAATCAGCTTGGAAACAGTTTTATGTGGAGTACATAAAAGGTAATCTTGTTTTCTTCTATTTATTTGTGTCGAAATTCTCTTGAGGTTGAATTGGTTATTTTATTGTAGACAAACTACCTTGTATCCGTGAAAATCTTGAATTTCCTTTCTACTAGAGTTTTGTACGTGGCGTTCTTTTCAAAAATTTTTCAATCTTCCCTCTGGCTTTGTTTTTTCATCCCCTGGATACCATTTCTGTTTTGTCCATCTTATTTGAATTTTCAAACTCGCGCACTTTCTCGTCACATTATCACTCATTTGGGATTATTTGTCAAAACTTATGAACTATTATATTTTTCTTTCATTATAATCTATATACAATATTTGATGATGATTGTCTTTGACATTTCATAGTTCTTATTTTTCCACAATTTCAAATCTTACATCTGACCATACTCTTCCCTAATTGGCTATTGTCATCAAGAAGTTTGTTGTTCTCCCATTGGCTACTTTCAGTTAGCTACAATTTCATTACTGTATGTTTCAAGCTTATAATTTTGTTGATCACATTTAATTCAGAATGATTTTGTGAATCTAGACTTTTTCATTGTATTTTGAACAATTATAGGTTGTAATCATTTTGACAATGTATGAAAATGATTGCATTATAGTATTCGCATGTTTTTACCTATCAATATTATACAGAGGCTTCATAAAGGAAATAGAATCTCTAAAAATATGTAAAACTATATCTCATGAACTACTAACTATTAAGTAATTAATATTTTTGTGGGTTTTTTATGAAATCATTTCTTTTTTCCTTTTGAAATATATTACTGGTCCTTCGTAACATAACAATATATATATATATATATATATATATATATATATATATTTGGCGGAGCTTTCTTAGGTTATTGGATTCTGGGTAGATATATCTAATATTTCGAATCATTTATGGCAACGTTTCGTCCCTGACCTGGGACTTGTTCGGGCTTTATTTAATTTTTACATATTCATAATCTTCATTGTGGCGGTGTGTAGATAAGAATTATCGAGTTGAAGTGATGTAGGTTGTTGGGTAGGAGCATGCGTCAAATCAATGTGTTCGTAGTTGATTCCTTCTTTGCATACTGATGAAGTTTGGTGATTTTGTATTATTTTTTGTTTTGTTTGGTGTTTTGGCAGTTTTAAGTAACCACAAGAGGGTATAATAGGTTTGGTTCAAATTGCTGATATCTGTTCTGTTGTTTGAGGCATTTGGACATTTTTTTATATATTTTTAGTTCGTTTCTCCTTGTTTTTCTCGAAGGCCAGAATTTTCGTGTCCTCAAACTTTGGGTTGTGATCATCTTGGATTATGTGTTTATTTGAGGCTGTATTTGATGTTTTCATGAATTTGCGGCCGTTAAGTCGGTTGTTCAATAGTTGTGATGTCATGCCTATATATTCTTTGTTACAGTAATCACATGGAATGCTGTAGATAAGATTTGAATTTTTCATTTTTGGAATCTGACTTTTAAGGGGAGTCGAATATTTTTTTAACAGGTTATATTGTTTGAAACTTACTCGGACATCATGTTTATTCAGTATATGTTTGACATTTTCTGATAGATAGATAGACATATGGTAGAGAAATATAATTATTTATTGTAGGGGGTGTTTCTTTATTGTTTTGGTTACGGTTATGAATTTTGTGTATTCTCTGTTTGATAATTTTGTTTATGAACTTTATAGGATAATTATTGTTTTGTAAGGCTTTTCTAACTTATTCTAAACTTTTATATCCCACTTCTGGACTACTCAGTAGTATTGCTCTGCCAAACTTATTACTACACCTTTTAATGTTGTATTGGGTGATTTGATTCTAAATTTGAATACCTACCTGAGCAAGTATCTTTCGTGTACCATTGTGTGATAATGTTTTCTCCTTTTCTTATCAATGTGTGATCTAAGAAGTTGATACTATTATATTTTTCTTTTTCTGAAGTGAACTGTAGTTTTGAATGGAAAGAGTTGAAGGCTGTGATAATTTCATCAAGTTTGTTTACTGGAATGGCTGTAATGCAATCATCGACATATCTCTTGAAAAATGGTAGTTTGAACTTCAGGTTTTTTATAACAGTTTCTTCTAGCTCTTCCATGACTAATTGAGCAATGGTGCTGGAAATAGGTGAGCCCATGGCACAACCGTCTATTTGTTCATAGAAAGAATCCTTGTATTGAAAAAAGTTAGTTGTAAGTGTGAGATTCAGGGCAGTGATGAATTCTTCTAGTGGTAGGGAGGTATGATTTTTAAGAATGTTCCATTTTTTGTTTATTATATTTTTGGAATTATTGGGGATGTTTGTGTAAAGTGATGTAACATCTAAAGAAATTAAAATGTGATTTTTTGGTATGTTAAGGTTATCGATGAATTTTTTGATTGTGAAGGAGTCTTTAATATAGTATTCATTCTTGCCTGTGATATTCGAAATACTTTCTGTTAGAAATTTTGACAAATTGTAGAAGGGTGAATGAATACTGGATACTATAGGTCTCAATGGAATGCCTCCTTTATGGTGTTTTGGCAGACCGTAAATCTTAGGGGGTGTCGCGTTATGTATCACTAACTTTCGCTCGGTTGTTTCTGAGATTATCTTATTTTCCTTCTTTCCAGTTTTTACAAGTTTGTTATTGTGTTTTTGGAATTAATTGGTGGAGTCAGATTTCAATTTTTTGTATGTGTTGTATTTTTTTTCCTTTTCCAGGTTTAAGGACAATGATTTGTGGGTTGAGCTTCAGAAATTGTTTTGTCCCGTTTAAATTTTTTATGACATTCAATTGGGTTTCATTGAGTATTTGTTTTTTGTTCTTAATTTTGTTTTTGTGATTATTCATAGCTGCCACAACATCAGTTCTGATTTGGTAATTGACTTCCTCAGGAAATTGTTTTAGTTTTGCTTCTATGGAGGCAATGTATTCAATGGTTGGTATTTCATTGATTCTTTCAATTGTCACAGCAAAATTGTCACCATAAGCTGATACATTTTTGATATCCTGAGGAATATGGGTTTGGGGAATGTTGGTAATCCATTTTGAAAAATCAATGGAATTAGTCTTATTATTGTGTTTTTTGAATAATCACGAAAACAGAATTAAAAACAAAAACAAACACTCAATAAAACCCAATCAAATGGAGGAACACTCTTTTGAAATATGAATGGAATTCTCATAAAATCAGATCAGATCATTCCATTTCAAAAAGTGAAACATTCTCATTCAAAAAGAAATAATGCTTTTCCCGGATTTGGAAAGATCTACCATAAAAATAAACCTACTTTCAGGTACTTTTTTCTTGATCAATAAAATGTAGTTTTCGGTTTTTCAAGAGTTGTCAGAAATAGAAATTGAATCGAGAAATGGAGTTCAGAAAGTCAATGGTATATATACACAGGATGCAGTCTTACTTCTTGCACAATCACTAACAGTTGATAGTCCTTCAGAAAATAAAAATATTTTTCCTCTAAAATTCCTTAATAAGCAAAAAAAATACGAAAAATATATATTACCTAACAAAACTTCGCTGTTATTTTGCGATTCCTGAAATTTGGAAGAATGGAAAATAAAAAGGAAAATAAACTCGTATACATATAATATATATATATATATATATATATATATATATATATAAAATATATATATATATATATATATATATATATATATATATATATATATATATGGAAAATAAAATGGAAAAAAACTCATATACAAATGATATATATATAATATATATATTTACATATATATATATATATATATATACAGGGTGTAACTGAATAAGTGTAAAACATTTAAGGAGGTGATTTCTCATCGAAAAAAAGATAGGATCTTTCATATAAAGAAACTTCATTGGAGCATCCCTTGTTAAGATACAGCCCCTTAAAGGGGGTACATAAAATTTGTATAACAATTTTTTTCACAAGCACTGAAAAAGTTACAATATTGAAATTAACCTGACGTTTTGTACTACCAAAAAGACACTTAGCCAGTAATTTATTTGGTTTACCCATGGAGGTCAGGGGTGAAAAACGCAACCCCTAAAATTTATTTCCAATGTAACTTTTTGTCTTATTATTTGTTTACCATTTAAAAATTTATTTCCGATAGCCTGTTTCATTCTAAACAAAAATGTCTCCTGGGTTTTGCCCAAAATAAACCAGTAAGCAGCAAAACATTATTTTACGAACAACTACAGAGATACATCGTCATAAATGCGAACTGGATTTATTGTTATTTTGTAGTTAGTACCTGCATTAAACGATTAAAGGGTAATAAACAAAACTAAGTTATTAATAACAAAACACACAACATGTAGAAATCATAGTGAATGTTCAATATGTCTACCTTCAAACATTACGCATGCGTCTAGACGTCGGCGCATTGAGCCACGTATCGCTCAAATATTCCTGGAGTCTCTCTGATTACCCTGCACGCATCGATGATGCGGTTTCTTAAGTCCTCTACACCGCGAACAGGCGCACGATATACCAAATGCTGTGAATGGCCCCAAATAGAAATCGAGAGGATTGAGATCCGGGGATCGAGCGGGCCATTTATGTGGTCCTCCTCGACCTATCCACTGATTTGCATATGTTTCAGTTAAATGCTGACGTGCTACTTGACTAAAATGGGCGGGAGCCCCATCATGCATAAAAAACATATCCCTTCTGACGCCCAAAGGAACTTCCTCCAGCAGTACTGGATGCACTTCTCTTAAAAATTGAACGTATGCCTCACCATTTAATCGAGGAGGTAGAAAATGAGGCCCAATTAAATCATCCCCAATAACTCCGAGCCACACGTTAAGAGAAAACTGTTCTTGATGGCTAGTTTCGACAATAGCGTGAGGGTTTCATCAGCCCATATGTGGTAATTATGAAAATTAATAATCTTGTCCGAGAAAACTACATTCGTCTGTGAATTCTATCGTCTTCAGAAAGTCACAATTTCTTCTAATCATTTCCAGCATCCAATTGCAAAATTCAAGACGGTTCGGAAAGTCTCGCGGTAACAGTGCCTGTACTCGTTGCAGATGGTAAGGGTATAAGAGTTGTTCCTTTAAAATTCGAAATACCGTCATATGATCAACATTTAGCTGGGAAGCAATCTTTCTAGTACTGGTAGTAGGTTGTTCTTCAATCAAATTAAGTACTGCTTCCTCAAGCTGTGGTGTTCGTATTTCTCGATGGCGACCACAATCCTGCGTTCTTTTGTCGAATGAACCATATTCTCGTAATCGTTGATGAAGTCGAGCAAATATTCTATGTGAAGGATGCTGCCGTTGAGGATACATTTCAGCATATCTTCTAGAAGCTTCTAACCCATTCCCTGCGACAGACCGTAAACGTAATGCATATCAGCCATTTCCTCATTTGTGTATGCCATTTTATTAACAAGTGAATTATTAAAGTAACAAATTAAGAACAGAACAACAACACACAATTAGTATTGATTCAATTTCGAAAATTCCCAAACTGACAGCGTCATACCAATTTAATTGTCACTATCGCTAATAGCGACCTACTAGATAGATTAGTTTCGTATTTTCGCATTTATGACGATGTATCTCTGTAGTTGTTCGTAAAATAATGTTTTGCTGCTTACTGGTTTATTTTGGGCAAAAAACCCAAGAGACATTTTTTGGTAAACAAATAATAAGACAAAAAGTTACATTGGAAATAAATTTTAGGGGTTGCGTTTTTCACCCCTTACAACCATGGGGTAAACCAAATAAATTACTGGCTAAGTGTCTTTTTGGTAGTACAAAACGTCAGGTTAATTTCAATATTGTAACTTTTTCAGTGCTTGTGAAAAAAATTGTTATACAAATTTTATGTACCCCCTTTAAGGGGCTGTATCTTAACAAGGTATGCTCCAATAAAGTTTCTTTATATGAAAGATCCTATCTTTTTTTCGATGAGGAATCACCTCGTTAAATGTATATATATATATATATATATATATAATATATATATTTATATATATATATATATATACATATTTATATATAAATATGGTTTACACCCCCTACAATAAATAATTATATTTCTCTACCATATGTTCAGAATCTATCAGAAAATGTCAAACATGTACTGAATGAACATAATGTCCAAGTAAGTTTCAAAGCATATAACCCGTTGAAAAAATATTTCACTCCCCTTAAAAGTCCATTTCCAAAAATGAAAAATCCAAATCTTATCTACAGCATTTCATGTAATGAGTGTAACAAAGAATATATAGGCATGACATCACAACTATTGAACAGCCGACTTAACGGCCACAAATTCATAAAAACATCAAATACAGCCTTAAATAAACACATAATCCAAGATGATCACAACCCAAAGTTTGAGGACACGAAAATCCTGGCCTTCGAGAAAAACAAAGAGAAACGAACTATAAAAGAAATGATATATATAAAAATAAAACCAAATGCCTTAAACACCAGAACAGATATCAGCAATTTGAACCAAACCAATTATACCCTCTTGTGATTACTTAAAACTGCCACAACACAAAGAAAAACTAAAATCACCAAACTTCATCACTTACAAAACGAACTCCCATCACCCCTATCCCAGAGGTATGCAAAGAAGAAATCAACTACGAATAACACATTGATTTGACGCATGCTTCTACCACAACCTACATCACTTCAACTCGATAATTCTCATCTACACACCGCCACAATAAAGATTTCAGAAACAAAAGGTCCCCAAAGCCTAAAAAAAACAGAAAAAGGAAAAAATTCTCATGTTAAAGAATGCATTCAATGCTGCCAAGGTATGTACCATTGGGTTTCATTAACTTCTTTGCACCATTTGGTTATATTAACTTCTTGAATAATAAAATGGGAAAAAAAATTACATCAAACATTATGATGATAAAACTTCCTAATACTATTATAACTAAGTTTTCAGAACATGTCAAAATTAAATAAAGCCTGAAGAAGTCCTTGGTCAGGGACGAAACGTTGCCATAAATGATTTGAAATATTAGATTATCCTACCCAGAACCAAAACCTAAGATAGCTCCCCAAATATATATATATATATATTATATGTATATAAAGATTAGAATAGAAAATCAAAAAACTATCTGGACAAAAATGCAAATTTTCACTTTCATATTTTTTTTTTGAATTAGAGTCTTTTTTCAGTATCTAGCAGATGTAGTTCAATATCCAGCGTGGCTTAATCTAGAGAAGAAGTTGTTTTCAGTTAGATATTACAAAAAATAATAGTTCAAAAAAACTGAAAAATACGCTTTTATAGAAAACCAGACTAAATAAATATAAAATAAGAAAAAAATGAATTTTATTCAAAAAAAGGCGTGGGGTGCATGTTATCGCCTCGGTGTGTAGTGTACTATATAATTATTGATACCATGCACCCCACGCTTTTTTGAAAATAAATTATTTTTTTTTCTTATTTTCTATTTTTTTAGTCTGGTTTTTTATAAAAGCGCGATTTTTAGTTCTTTTAAACTATTATTTATTTCCTACTCTTAAGTGTGGTTTATTTATAAAAGCGTGTTTTTTTAGTTTTTTTTAAACTATTATTTCTATTATTTTTTGCAAATTAAAAAATAGAATAATCAATAATCAAATTAGGTAATCATAATGTCCGACCCCAAAAACCCCCACATACCAATTTTGAATAGAATAAGACCATAATCACAAAACTCGGCCGCCATTTTAAACCGCCATCTTGAATTCTCAATTTTCACAGAAGAATCATAATATTCGACCCCAAAAACCCCCACATACCAATTTTGAATAGAATCAGACCATAATCACAAAACTCGGCCGCCATTTCAAAGCCGCCATCTTGAATTTTATTTTACAAAAGAATCATAATATTCGACCCCAAAAACCCCCACATACCAATTTTGAATAGAATCGGACCATAATCACAAAACTCGGCCGCCATTTTAAAGCCGCCATCTTGAATTTTCCAATTTTTACAAAAAAATCATAACACCCCCACATACCAATTTTAAATAGAATCAGACCATAATGACAAAACTCGGCCGCCATCCTGAATTTTCCAATTTTTACAGAAGAATCATAATATTCGACCCCAAAACCCACACATACCAATTTTGAATAGAATCAGACCATAATCACAAAACTCGGCCGCCATGTTAAGCCGCCATCTTGAATTTTCAATTTTTACAAAAGAATCATGATATTCGACCCCAAAAACCCACAAATAATAATTTTGAATAGAATCAGACTATAATCACAAAACTCGGCCGCCATTTTGAAGCCGCCATTTCGAATTTTCTGATTTTGACAAAAGAATCATAATTTCCGACCACGGAAACCCTCAAATACCAAATTAGAAGAGAATCAGACCATAATCACAAAACTCGCCGCCATTTTAGAGCCGCCATCTTGAATTTCCAATTTTACAAAAAATCATAATATCCGACCACAAAAATCCTCGGATACCAATTTTGAAGCGAATCGGACCATCATCACAAAACTCGTACGCCATATTGGAGCCGCCATTTTGTTTTTTCTTTACACATAAACAGAATCATAATCTCCGACCACAAAAATCCTCGGATACCAATTTTGAAGCGAATCGGACCATCATCACAAAACTCGTACGCCATATTGGAGCCGCCATTTTGTTTTTTCTTTACACATAAACTCCTTAATGCATTGTCACCGGAATCATGTACACTTGCCAAATTTCAAATCATTCGGACGTCTGGAAGTGGGTCAAAATCGCGCCCAAAGGAGTCGGTTACAAACAAACAAACAAACAAAAACAAACAAACATACAAGTGAAGCTAATATAAAGCGTGTAAAAATACCTTCTTTATTGTCGTAGATTTCCTGATTTTCAGAAAAATCTTTCTATTTATTATTCATTTGAGAATGTTTTCCTTTTCAACATGAATACCTCCCAAGAGGTTATCTTGAACATGGAAGAAAGTGACTAAAGTTCATCTTTCAGTCATAGATTATTCTACATCTGACTTTTTAAACACTCTGTTCACATTTTCGAACGAATCAACATATAATTCAATTTTTTTAAAGGAGCTCCCAATGACATACGTTATAGGAAGAGTAATAAGGAATTCATAGGCTTTTTATAATCTGATATATGGATTATATTAGAATATTCAAATCACAATCTCTACTAGAACTGAATTTAATATTTTTTTTTAAATCAATTCCATTATGTAAGAGATTCAAAACTGCTAGGATGGATGATCTACAAAACATTACCTATATACTTTTTGTGTGGACCGGCTTATATAACCCTCTAGCCCTTAACAGACTCTGATAAAAACTTTCGTGGTACCCAATTGAAATGCATTTAACTCCAATTCTTCCGAGAATGGAACTAATTTTGCTCGACTTTTCAATGGTTCATCAAATTTTCCAGTAGTAGTATTTCATATATGCATATGTGCATGGGTCAGTTTATAACGAACTGATACACAAAATTGATTTTATTTTCGCATTCATTCTATTGTTATCTCATAAAATTCTAGTTGCGAAAGGTTCAAATGCTCATAATTAATATGAATTTTATTTGTAAACCGCACCTAAGGTAACTTAGTTTTCAAATATTTCAGGTCTGAGTGTTTTTTTTGTTGAAAAAATCAAGCTTAAGTCATACTTTGAATGTAGCAATCAGTGATCATAATGAATGAATGCTATTTTCATTCCTACCGTTGGGTAATGACATGTGACATAGACAATATAGACTGAAACATGAATATTCGAAAATTTTACGTGATAAAATTAACATTCAACACTCACCCTGGAAAACATTTAACAATTCCACATCAGATAATGGATCTACTTGATGGATTTCATATGGGAATTGTTTTTTTTTTACACTATCACTATTTCCATTATTATTTTCCTCTATTAACGTTGATGTGGGGGACATCGTATATTCCTCAACCGAATATTGAATAAATTCTTCAATCAATAAAATATTTCCACTTTCACCTTCGAAAATAATTTCTTAACACTTTCAGCCTACGTAAGTATTACACAGCACTGACACAATAGCATAGTTGACCGAGAACTATACCAAGAGAAAGTGGAGACTGACATCGTAGAAGACGTCTCCCAAATATCAATCCTGAATCATCAGTTTCATTTCAATAAAATAATTATTTTATGGAAATCAATTCAATTGTATTATATTAGCAGGCATACTCATTTATTGCTTAGAATGGACGGTGGCTAATTGGGTAGAAACCAACGATTCACACAACGTCGATTTCATTTGGAAAGCGTGAAGTAGCACCGATTCATATACAGGGTACCTCAGCTAATACTAACAAACTCAGTTGATCCTTTGAGGTCAGAAAGTAGGGAAGATTTGCAATTAATATTCTTCTGGTGATAGGTTGCTGATTTTGTTCAGAACGCGTAGTTGCCAGAATTTCCAAACTAATATGAGCATTCAAATCACGGGGACATGAATTTGAACCCAAAAAATGGGTGAAGGAGGAACACTCTTTCGAAATATGAATGGGATTCTCATAAAATCAGATGTCGACTCTTCTGCGACTGAGAAAAAAACAACTCTACTCACTATCTTCCATCATTCCATTTTAAAAAGTGAAACATTCTCATTCAGAAAGAAATAATGCTTTACCCGGATTTGGAAAGATCTACCATAAAAATAAACCTACTTTCAGGTACTTTTTTCTTGATCAATAAAATGTACTTTTCGGTTTTTCAAGAGTTGTCAGAAATAGAAATTGAATTGAGAAATGGAGTTCAGAAAGTCAATGGTATATATACACAGGATGCAGTCTTACTTCTTGCAAATCACAAAAGTTATAGTCCTTCAAAAAAAAATTTTTCCTCTAAAATTCCTAAAAAAAAAAAATACGAAAAATATGTATTACCTACAAAATTCCTTTATTTGAAAAAAAAACCATATACATAAAAATATATATATATATATATATATATGGAAAATAAAATGGAAAAAAAACTCATATACATATGATATATATATATATATATATATATATATATATATATATATATATATAGAAAGTATCTCGACCGGCTTATTATTATAGAATGAGTATCTATCGGGGATTCGGTCTTGAAGAAGGTAAACTCTTTTTTGCTACCCGAGCTTTCGCAAATCTTTATTTGCTTTTTCGAGGGCTACAAAGTAAAAATATGGAATTTGAGATTTTCTTTGGACATCAAAGATTAGGAACATATTATATAAGTATAAAAGTACAAAGGAAAACTTAAAAGATGTTTTGACATGAAAATTTGATCACTGACAATCATTAATCATGGATGTCATATGAAATAGGTATATACAGAGGAGTTTTAATTCAGGTGTTTTCAAATGAAGAATGGTTTTTTGGTAAAAGTAGGTACGAGTAAATTTTACTTAAGTTATCAATATCAGTTTTTCTATTCATATTATCAGCTTGTAATTTAATTTCAGCCATTTCTAAAAAAAGTCTTTTATTCAAATTTTTTTCAACATGTAAGATTTTGAAAGATAAGTGCCATGTGAAGTGGAATGAATAGAAAAATCGAATTAAACGGTTTTCTTCACATAAAGGATTCAATATAAAATTGAACCAGAAAATGGTAGATCTCAGGTGAAAAACAACTACTTTCCTGGCAAATACCACGCAGAACATTGAATGATATTCACCTGAAAATCCATGCATACTTCCATATAATATCAATGGACATTGAATGCAAATGTTTCTTTCTGATAAGCTCGATTATGTTTAATTTATGTCGTGTTCACCTGACAATCCGCATACCGGTTTCAGGCTTCTTGGCCCTCATCAGTACGGAGTAGTCAACCAGCCAAAAGTCCAAAGAACTCTGGCTGAAGTGAGACACAACGTAAACAAACCATCATCGATCTTGTAACACCTATAGGTACGCCGGAAAAGATAAACTTTAACTGGCGGTACCTAGTGACAGAAAGAAACACTCCGAAAATCTCCCACCTCGATAGGTTTCTAAATAAAAGATTCCTTCTCAGTAGGAGTGGCAAGCCCGTCTAGCATATAGTGAAAGATAAGTGCCATGTGAAGTGGAATGAATAGAAAAATCGAATTAAACGGTTTTCTTCACATAAAGGATTCAATATCCATTGATATTATATGGAAGTATGCATGGATTATATGGATATGGATTATATGGATTATATGGAAGTATGCATGGATTTTCAGGTGAATATCATTCAATGTTCTGCGTGGTATTTGCCAGGAAAGTAGTTGTTTTTCACCTGAGATCTACCATTTTCTGGTTCAATTTTATATTGAATCCTTTATGTGAAGAAAACCGTTTAATTCGATTTTTCTATTTTTTCTATGTAAGATTTTGGCACAATCATAATTCATGATGTGATCGTTATCCATGACATGTTTAGTTAAGGAATGAAAGTTTTCTTTTAAAGTTCTGCAATTACTTTTATGTAATGCTATTCGTGATTTTAAACAATTTTTTGTTTGGCCTAAATATTTTTTATTGCAATTTGAACAAGGAATTTCATAAACCACGTTAGACTTTTCGGTGATATGATCTTTTTGTTTCAATTTAGTATACAAGTTTTCCAATGGTTTTTTTTTGTGCAATTTTCAAGTTTTTCTCATGTTTGAATACATTTATAATTTTAGTAGAGAGTTCAGGAATGTGAGGTATCGACGAATATGTGATATTATGTAACTGTTCATTTTGATTGACTTCTGTTTGAATGACATCAGAAGTAGTATTATATAATAGTTTTTTTAAAAAATTTGAAGGATATGAATTATTGGAAAGTATTTCATATAATAATTTTATATTTTTCTCCCTTAATGTGGGATGTGATATTTTCTCAATTCTGTGTTTGAGACATAATACTAGTTGAATTTTTTTTTTCGGGTGACTAGGAAGGTAGTTCATGTATCTTCCTGAACTAGTGGGTTTTAAGTACCAATCCAGTATTATGGTATTATCTGATGTTCTGATTAGGAGAGTATCTAAGAAGGGTACAGAGTTATTATGTTCTTTCTCAACCGTAAATTGTATGAAAGGATTATAGCTATTGAAAATAGACTGAATATTATTTACATGATCTGTTGGTACTGCACATATAATATCATCAACATATTTTTTAAGAAAAGGGAGTGTAAATTGAAATTTTGGAATACATGCATCTAACAAATCGTCCATTACATACTGTGCTAGAATGGGTGATAGAGTAGCTCCCATTGGAGTTCCATGTATTTGTTTATAATATGTATTATCAAACACAAAAAAAGTTGTATCAAAAATGAATTCTATAAGTTCCATGAAAATAGATTTTGTTAATTTAGTATGGTTACTTATATCTTTCCAATGTTTATCAATACTAGATTTGATTAAATTTAGTGGGATGTTATTAAAAAGTGAAACTACATCTAGACTTATTATGACAAAATCTTCAGGTAGCTTGATTTGATGTATGAAGTCTGAAAATTCGGAAGAGTCCTTCACATAATACTCGTTGTCAATATTATAGGAAACAGTTAAGATATTTGTGACTAACTGTGATATTTTACTATTAGGAGCATCGATGGAAGAAATTATTGGTCTTAAACTTAGACTTGGTTTATGAGTTTTTGGTAAACCATAAAATTTTGGTGTTATGGAATTGTATATAGTGAATTCTTTTTTATCAGAAAGACTTATAAGTTTTTTATTATAAATTTTTTTGATGAGGTCATTCGATTTTTGTTTGAATGGTTGAAGTTGGATTACGATTCAATTTTGCATAATATATTGTTGAGTTGTTCTAATGATAAATCCATATATTGTTGTCTTAACATGATAACTGTTACATTACCCTTATCTGACTTTGTAATAATCATTTCAGGATGATTGTTGATGAAAAGTCTAGGTTTTTTTGTAAATAAAAGAAAAATAACAATTTGTTTTAGGTTTGTTGAAAAAATTTGTTGAAATGTTTGTGATTTGTGCCCTGAATATATCTCTTTTGTAAACATCTACATTTGTAATCAAATTTTCTATGTCTGCCAACAAATTAGTAATTCTAATTTCCCTTGTTTCTTGTTGAACACTAAATTTGTGACCAAGAGAGAGAAAGGCCAAGATATCTTCAGGAATCTCAATATCAGTTAGATTCTTAAACCAATTATCCACTATTTTTAATTGATCTTTTTCCTCATTTTTAAGTCTATTAAATTCATCAATATTACGTTCTCTTATGAGAAAAAATTCATGATTGTACTTAATTTTCTGTCTTTTATTAAATTCTACCCAGATATGATTGGGAAGTTTTCCAATTATTCTGTTGGATAAATCAGTAAGTAGCCTTTCTAACTGTGTGAGATTTTCATGTGTTATTTTAATTTCAAGGGAAAGTATATTATTTTTAGCCTATCAATGAAATTATTATTAATTGTCCTGTTCTTCGTTGTTAGTTTCCAATAAGTTTTCAACATTCTTTATATTTCTAATTATATGATTCGGAAAGGTTCCTTGTGTTCTACAATTGAGTAGAAATATCTTCCTGTTTCTCATTGAAGCTATTTTCATGTTTGTTCTACACCAGCACTTGAGGTTTGTTGTTGTTTCATGTCTATATTCTGCAGTGATTGGCTGGTAAAACCCCATCCTTTATAAATAGGAAAGTATCTCGACCGGCTTATTATTATAGAATGAGTATCTATCGGGGATTCGGTCTTGAAGAAGGTAAACTCTTTTTTGCTACCCGAGCTTTCGCAAATCTTTATTTGCTTTTTCGAGGGCTACAAAGTAAAAATATGGACATAAAAATATTTAAGCAATAAAAGTATATATACTGTGCAATTTGAGATTTTCTTTGGACATCAAAGATTAGGAACATATTATATAAGTATAAAAGTACAAAGGAAAACTTAAAAGATGTTTTGACATGAAAATTTGATCACTGACAATCATTAATCATGGATGTCATATGAAATAGGTATATACAGAGGAGTTTTAATTCAGGTGTTTTCAATGAAGAATGGTTTTTTGGTAAAAGTAGGTACGAGTAAATTTTACTTAAGTTATCAATATCAGTTTTTTCATTCATATTATCAGTTTGTAATTTAATTTCAGCCATTTCTAAAAAAAGTCTTTTATTCAAATTTTTTTCAACATGTAAGATTTTGGCACAATCATAATTCATGATGTGATCGTTATCCATGACATGTTTAGTTAAGGAACAAGAATTTTCTTTTAAAGTTCTGCAATTACTTTTATGTAATGCTATTCGTGATTTTAAACAATTTTCTGTTTGGCCTAAATATTTTTTATTGCAATTTGAACATATGTGCAGTACCAACAGATCATGTAAATAATATTCAGTCTATTTTCAATAGCTATAATCCTTCCATACAATTTACGGTTGAGAAAGAACATAATAACTCTGTACCCTTCTTAGATACTCTCCTAATCAGAACATCAGATAATACCATAATACTGGATTGGTACTTAAAACCCACTAGTTCAGGAAGATACATGAACTACCTTTTTAGTCACCCGAAAAAAATGAAATTCAATCTAGTATTATGTCTTAAACACAGAATTGAGAAACTATCACATCCCACATTAAGGGAGAAAAATATAAAATTATTATATGAAATACTTTCCAATAATTCATATCTTTCAAATTAAAAAAAAAACTATTATATAATACTACTCCTGATGTCATTCAAACATAAGTCAATCAGAATGAACAGTTACATAATATCACATATTCGTCGATACCTTACATTCCTGAACTCTCTACTAAAATTATAAATGTATTCAAACATGAGAAAAACTTGAAAATTGCACAAAAGAAAATAAAACCATTGGAAAACTTGTATACTAAATTGAAACAAAAAGATCACTCCTCTATATATACCTATTTCATATGACATCCATGATTAATGATTGTCAGTGATCAAATTTTCATGTCATAACATCTTTTAAGTTTTCCTTTGTACTTTTATACTTATATAATATGTTCCTAATCTTTAATGTCCAAAGAAAATCTCAAATTGCACAGTATATATACTTTTATTGCTTAAATATTTTTATGTCCATATTTTTACTTTGTAGCCCTCGAAAAAGAGAATAAAGATTTGCGAAAGCTCGGGTAGCAAAAAAGAGTTTACCTTCTTCAAGACCGAATCCCCCCGATAGATACTCATTCTATAATAATAAACCAGTCAATCACTGCAGAATATGGACACGAAACAACAACAAACCCTAAGTGCTGGTGTAGAACAAACATGAAAATAGCTTCAATGAGAAACAGGAAGATATTTCTACTCAAATGTAGAACACAAGGAACCTTTCCGAATCATATAATCAGAAATATAAAGAATGTTGAAAACTTATTGGAAACTAACAACGGAAGAACAGGACAATCAATAAATAATTTCATTGATAGGCTAAAAAGTAATATACTTTCCCT
This sequence comes from Gonioctena quinquepunctata, assembly GCA_018342105.1. Taxonomy (NCBI): domain Eukaryota; kingdom Metazoa; phylum Arthropoda; class Insecta; order Coleoptera; family Chrysomelidae; genus Gonioctena; species Gonioctena quinquepunctata. The sequence goes on from JAFIRS010005167.1 coordinate 59,814, forward strand.
TGAAATTAAAATAACACATGAAAATCTCCACAGTTAGAAAGGCTACTTACTGATTTATCTAACAGAATTATTGGAAAAACTTCCCAATCATATCTGGGTAGAATTTAATAAAAGAGAAAATTAAGTACAATCATGAATTTTTTCTCATAAGAGAACGTAATATTGATAAATTTAATAGACTTAAAAATGAGAAAAAAGATCAATTAAAAATAGTGGATAATTGGCTTAAGAATCTAACTGATATTGAGATTCCTGAAGATATCTTGGCCTTTCTCTCTCTTGGTCACAAATTTAGTGTTCAACCAGAAACAAGGGGAATTAAAATTACTAATTTGTTGGCAGACATAGAAAATTTGATTACAAATGTAGATGTTTACAGAAGAGATATATTCAGGGCACAAATCACAAACATTTTAACAACATTTTTCACAAACCTAAAACAAATTGTTATTTTTTTTTATTTACAAAAAAACAACTTTTCATTAACAATCATCCTGAAATATTATTACAAATCAGATAAGGGTAATGTACAGTTATATGTTAAGACAACAATATATGGATTTATCATTAGAACAACTCAACAATGACATATATTATGCAAAATTGAATCGTAATCCAACTTCAACCATTCAACAAAAATCTAATGACCTCATCAAAAAAAATTATAATAAAAAACTTATAAGTCTTTCTGATAAAAAAGAATTCACTATATACAATTCCATAACACCAAAATTTTATGGTTTACCAAAAACTCATAAACCAAGTCTAAGTTTAAGACCAATAATTTCTTCCATCGATGCTCCTTATAGTAAAATATACAGTTATCACAAATACTAACTGTTTCCTATAATATTGACAACGAGTATTATGTGAAGGACTCTTCCGAATTTTCAGACTTCATACATCAAATCAAGCTACCTGAAGATTTTGTCATAATAAGTCTAGATGTAGTTTCACTTTTTAATAACATCCCACTAAATTTAATCAAATCTATATTGATAAACATTGGGAAGATATAAGTAACCATACTAAATTAACAAAATCTATTTTCATAGAACTTATAGAATTCATTTCTGATACAACTTTTTTGTGTTTGATAATACATATTATAAACAAATACATGGAACTCCAATGGGAGCTACTCTATCACCCATTCTAGCACAGTATGTAATGGACGATTTGTTAGATGCATGTATTCCAAAATTACAATTTACACTCCCTTACCTTAAAAAATATGTTGATGATATTATATGTGCAGTACCAACAGATCATGTAAATAATATTCAGTCTATTTTCAATAGCTATAATCCTTTCATACAATTTACGGTTGAGAAATAACATAATAACTATGTACCCTTCTTAGATACTCTCCCAATCAGAACATCAGATAATACCATAATACTGGATTGGTACTTAAAACCCACTAGTTCAGGAAGATACATGAACTACCTCTCTAGTCACCCGAAAAAAATAAAATTCAATCTAGTATTATGTCTTAAACACAGAATTGAGAAAATATCACATCCCACATTAAGGGAGAAAAATATAAAATTATTATATGAAATACTTTCCAATAATTCATATCCTTCAAATTTTTTAAAAAAACTATTAAACTTCTGATGTCATTCAAACAGAAGTCAATCAAAATGAACAGTTACATAATATCACATATTCGTCGATACCTTACATTCCTGGACTCTCTACTAAAATTATAAATGTATTCAAACATGAGAAAAACTTGAAGATTGCACAAAAAAAAAAACCATTGGAAAACTTGTATACTACATTGAAACAAAAAGATCATATCACCGAAAAGTCTAACGTGGTTTATGAAATTCTTGTTCAAATTGCAATAAAAAATATTTAGGCCAAACAAAAAATTGTTTAAAATCACGAATAGATTACAAAAAAATTTTTAAAAAAAATGTCATGGATAACGATCACATCATGAATTATGATTGTGCCAAAATCTTACATGTTGAAAAAAATTTGAATAAAAGACTTTTTTTAGAAATGGCTGAAATTAAATTACAAACTGATAATATGAATGAAAAAACTGATATTGATAACTTAAGTGAAATTTACTCGTACCTACTTTTACCAAAAAACCATTCTTCATTTGATAACACCTGAATTAAAACTCCTCTGTATATACCTATTTCATATGACATCCATGATTAATGATTGTCAGTGATCAAATTTTCATGTCAAAACATCTTTTAAGTTTTCCTTCGTACTTTTATACTTATATAATATGTTCCTAATCTTTGATGTCCAAAGAAAATCTCAAATTGCACAGTTTATATACTTTTATTGCTTAAATATTTTTATGTCCATAATTTTACTTCCCTCGAAAAAGCAAATAAAGATTTGCGAAAGCTCGGGTAGCAAAAAAGAGTTTACCTTCTTCAAGACCGAATCCCATATAGATACTCATTCTATATATATATATATATATATATATATATTATATTTATATATATAAAATGGTTTACACCCCCTAAAAATCTACCATATGTTCAGAATCTATCAGAAAATGTCAAACATATACCGAATAAACATAATGTCCAAGTAATATATATATATATATACATATATATATATATATATATATAGACATATATATATATATATATATATATATATATATATATATATATACATATGGTTTGTCGGTATCTTGGGATTGAGGTTCAGTTATGGACGAAATGAAGTTCATCAATTGTATTGTAATAAAATACTTATACCTACCACACAATTTCTCGGGGATAAAATACAAAATGAAGTGTTCAACTTGATCGGTGAAAATATCAAATCAAAAATTTTAGAACTAACTAAAAAGACAAAATATTATTCCATATTATTAGATTGCACTCCTGACTCTAGTCACCAAGAACAAATTTCAGTTTGTATAAGATTTGTTGATTTAAAGAGCACGGGAATCAGTATAGAAGAACATTTTTTATTATTTTGTCCTATAGATGATGTGTCGGGCGAAGGCTTGACAAAATTTCTTTTGTCGGCGTTAGAGAAAGAAGGCTTGAATATCAACGATTTGCGGGTTCAGGATTATGACAATGGGGCAAATATGCCTGGTAGGCATAATGGTCTACAAAAAAAAAAAATTGATATGTATCCGCGAGCTTTCTTTGTTCCTTGTTGCAATCATAGCCTAAATACTCTGAGCATCCATTTTTTCCCTTCAGTTCAAGTACTGTTTGTATTTTTTTCAGCTTCTACTAAACGCTGGTCAATTCTGAAATCTGATTTATCTAATGTAACAAATTTAACTTTAAAACCTTTATCGATACTCGATGGTCTAGTAGAATAGATGCAATAACTCCTTGGGGAGGTTTATGATGCTCTGTTTGAAATAAGCGAAGGAAACTTTGAAAATTTGACTGCATCGTTGGCCAAAAAATTGCAAAATTTTTAGTTCATTTGCATTCTTATATTGTGGTATAATATTTTAAGTTGAGTTAACATTGTTAGTAAAATCATTCAGAAACCGAACTTCGATGTTGCTCAGTGTTATAATCATTTAAATAATTTGACAAATTTTTTGAAAGCTTACCGCTCCGATAAAGGTTCTTATGATCTATTGATTGATGCTAAAGAAATAGCATCAAGCTCAGACATAGAATTGAAACAAAGAGGTCCAAAACCGCGATAAATAAAAATAAAACATTTTGATTATGAATGTGACGATGAACCGATCCATGACGAAACTTCAAAGTTCAAAGTTGATTGTTTTTCAATGCTCTTTCCTCACTCTGATAATTTCGCGTTTTTATGGAATATTGATAAATTTAAGAATTATTCTGGAAACGAGCAATTGGAATTATGTCAAAAAGTTGAAAATTTATTAAATGACAAAACTCGCAATGAACGAGACATAACTGCCGTAGAACTTGTTGAATAATTGTAATGTTTACAAAATTTTTATGAAAAAGTTATAACGTCTCCAGAAGAAACTTCAAATTATATAACAATTAACAACTTAGTGGATTATTTTCCTAATACGAGCATAATACTTCTTATTTTATTAACAATGCCGGTTTCGGTTGCTACCGCAGAACGATCTTTTTCAAAACTCAAAATAATAAAAAATTATTCAAGATCGACCATGGGGCAAAACCGACCAAGTTATCTTGCTATCATTTGAAT
>JAFIRS010005168.1:0-63950 GCA_018342105.1 Gonioctena quinquepunctata
AGAAAACTTTCCATTTCCACATTCCACACTATATTCATTGGGAGCATATCCCCTAAGATTCCTTTGGATGACTTTTCGTCAAATTTTGTTTTCTTAGTTTTAAGGTGGACATAAACCATGGATTTGATTTTTATTTTCATTATAATTTTTTTTATTTTTTTTATTCTGGACTTTTGATTGTGCCACAGTTTATATGTTGTTTCATTGAGGTGCAGAGCGTGGTTGATAAAATATTAGTTGGGTATGTAGCTGTTAAGACAGCTTCTTCCCAAACTGATTTATCCAACCCCGATGTAAAAAGAATCGCATGCCCTTTTTCTGTAATTGTGCGATCTATCTGCTCTGCAACATCATTTTGTTGAGGTGTAGTGGTACATTTTAATGAAAAGTAATGCCCTTCTGGATACAATATTCTTTGAAATCGTTCAACCTCCATTGTCACAGGAAAGATATATTATTTTATAATTAAAGTGTGATTCTTCTGCAACGAAATCTTTGTGTAACTTCAGAACTTCTGATTTTATTGATTTGTTGAAAATATAAACAGGATGTTCATAAAATCAGATGTGGAATCATCTGCGACTGAAAGATAAACTTTAGTCACTATCTTCCATCGTCAAGATAACCTCTTGTGGGATATTCATGTTGAAAAGGGAAACATTCTCAATTGAATATCGATAGAAGATTTTTCTGTGAATTGAAAAATCCACGATTAAAATGAAGTTATTTTTTGTGAATGTCTAACAGAAAACAACTACTTCCCCGGCTAAAGCCACGCTGGACATTGAACTACATCTGATAGATATTCTGGAAAGGCCCTAACTCAAAAGAAAAAATCTGGAATTGAAAATTTGCATTTTCATTCAGATAGTTATTTGATTTTATATTCCAGTCTTGATTAAGAACTCATAAAGATGAATGAGGCAAAGAAGAATGTTTTCCAAAAGAGAGTACTCACCAGAAATCATTCGTAACATTGACGAAGGAGAGACATCGCATTCACTAGGTCTTCAATACATTTTTGTCGACGAAAATCTATTTCACGCTTCCACGATCATCAGGAAGACCGGAAGAAATGGGAAACACATTTTCAAGAAGCAATCTCACTTTGCAAATATGGAAAAAGTTAGAATAATTTCTTTTGGAGAGACACTTTGGAATTAGTGTTTTCTGACATTAAAACCTGTCATGGGGTATGATAGATTGATTTGTTGAAAATATAAACAGGATGTTCATAAAATCAGATGTGGAATCATCTGCGACTGAAAGATAAACTTTAGTCACTATCTTCCATCGTCAAGATAACCTCTTGTGGGATATTCATGTTGAAAAGGGAAACATTCTCAATTGAATATCGATAGAAAGATTTTTCTGTGAATTGAAAAATCCACGATTAAAATGAAGTTATTTTTTGTGAATGTCTAACAGAAAACAACTACTTCCCCGGCTAAAGCCACGCTGGACATTGAACTACATCTGATAGATATTCTGGAAAGGCCCTAACTCAAAAGAAAAAATCTGGAATTGAAAATTTGCATTTTCATTCAGATAGTTATTTGATTTTATATTCCAGTCTTGATTAAGAACTCATAAAGATGAATGAGGCAAAGAAGAATGTTTTCCAAAAGAGAGTACTCACCAGAAATCATTCGTAACATTGACGAAGGAGAGACATCGCATTCACTAGGTCTTCAATACATTTTTGTCGACGAAAATCTATTTCACGCTTCCACGATCATCAGGAAGACCGGAAGAAATGGGAAACACATTTTCAAGAAGCAATCTCACTTTGCAAATATGGAAAAGTTAGAATAATTTCTTTTGAGACACTTTGAATTAGTGTTTTCTGACATTAAAACCTGTCATGGGGTATGATAGATTGATTTGTTGAAAATATAAACAGGATGTTCATAAAATCAGATGTGGAATCATCTGCGACTGAAAGATAAACTTTAGTCACTATCTTCCATCGTCAAGATAACCTCTTGTGGGATATTCATGTTGAAAAGGGAAACATTCTCAATTGAATATCGATAGAAAGATTTTTTTTGTGAATTGAAAAATCCACGATTAAAATGAAGTTATTTTTTGTGAATGTCTAACAGAAAACAACTACTTCCCCGGCTAAAGCCACGCTGGACATTGAACTACATCTGATAGATATTCTGGAAAGGCCCTAACTCAAAAGAAAAAATCTGGAATTGAAAATTTGCATTTTCATTCAGATAGTTATTTGATTTTATATTCCAGTCTTGATTAAGAACTCATAAAGATGAATGAGGCAAAGAAGAATGTTTTCCAAAAGAGAGTACTCACCAGAAATCATTCGTAACATTGACGAAGGAGAGACATCGCATTCACTAGGTCTTCAATACATTTTTGTCGACGAAAATCTATTTCACGCTTCCACGATCATCAGGAAGACCGGAAGAAATGGGAAACACATTTTCAAGAAGCAATCTCACTTTGCAAATATGGAAAAAGTTAGAATAATTTCTTTTGGAGAGACACTTTGGAATTAGTGTTTTCTGACATTAAAACCTGTCATGGGGTATGATAGATTGATTTGTTGAAAATATAAACAGGATGTTCATAAAATCAGATGTGGAATCATCTGCGACTGAAAGATAAACTTTAGTCACTATCTTCCATCGTCAAGATAACCTCTTGTGGGATATTCATGTTGAAAAGGGAAACATTCTCAATTGAATATCGATAGAAAGATTTTTCTGTGAATTGAAAAATCCACGATTAAAATGAAGTTATTTTTTGTGAATGTCTAACAGAAAACAACTACTTCCCCGGCTAAAGCCACGCTGGACATTGAACTACATCTGATAGATATTCTGGAAAGGCCCTAACTCAAAAGAAAAAATCTGGAATTGAAAATTTGCATTTTCATTCAGATAGTTATTTGATTTTATATTCCAGTCTTGATTAAGAACTCATAAAGATGAATGAGGCAAAGAAGAATGTTTTCCAAAAGAGAGTACTCACCAGAAATCATTCGTAACATTGACGAAGGAGAGACATCGCATTCACTAGGTCTTCAATACATTTTTGTCGACGAAAATCTATTTCACGCTTCCACGATCATCAGGAAGACCGGAAGAAATGGGAAACACATTTTCAAGAAGCAATCTCACTTTGCAAATATGGAAAAAGTTAGAATAATTTCTTTTGGAGAGACACTTTGGAATTAGTGTTTTCTGACATTAAAACCTGTCATGGGGTATGATAGATTGATTTGTTGAAAATATAAACAGGATGTTCATAAAATCAGATGTGGAATCATCTGCGACTGAAAGATAAACTTTAGTCACTATCTTCCATCGTCAAGATAACCTCACAAAAAATAACTTCATTTTAATCGTGGATTTTTCAATTCACAGAAAAATCTTTCTATCGATATTCAATTGAGAATGTTTCTGATTTTAATTCTAATAAATATGTTACTCACTATGAATCATGAAAGAAGGTCGTTCCAGATGTGTTTTTATACAATTCTCACATAATACATTATTTTCTGGATTGATGTATATGGTTAAGACTTTCTAACATTTCCAGTTTTTCATTTTTAAAATGATTGGTTATTGGGATGCCCTAATCGTGCATGCCATATCTGGTAGTTAGCAGCGTTTACCATATTATTGATATTCCCATGGTCTTTAGGCATTTGAAAATCTATGCCTATCAAACCATTTATGGGCTTACCTGTTGCAATGATGACATTGTTCTCTTTTATTCTTACGCCATTTTTTATCGATTATCTCCACCATGCCCTCTTCTTGTGAACGTGGAACTAGAATCAGGTTGTCTGTTACATCTTTAGATCCTCTATTGTTGGGGTAACGGTAGTGCCATTTTAGCCACAGCAATTTCTTTGGGAGTAGGTAAATCGTAGATTTTTGTAAACAAATCCTGATATGATCAGCTGCTCCAGAGTCTAGCAGGAATGATGCATCTTCATTTCACTTTTATATTTGAACGATTATGGCTCATCATAAGAGCAAAACTTCGCCTAGATCCAGTGTTGGTTTGGTGCGAACCGTATGGATTTTGCGTTATTTTTCAATCATCTATTTATAAAAAAATTACGAACATTTTTTAAATGGTTCGTTCTGCTACAATGGCTACATTTGGGTTGATTCAAATGGATAATATTGTTTGCCCTCTTTTGATTTGTGTTATTCGCTTTTATTTTGAAGAATTTGTTTTCTTGATTTTTTATATGAAGTTGATTTAGAGTTTTCTTCGTTGGTGTGAGAACTACTAAATGTATTCGGTGCCCTTAGACTTGTTGATGTTGTGTCTTCTTTGAGTATTTTATCCATTTCATCCAGTTTGGCTCCAGCAGCGAGCAATTCTGATATGAGGTCATAAAAACGTGTGAAGTGGTGCATTGAACTCATGTCTTCTCTAAACTTGAGACAAAGAAGCCCTTTTCTCAATGCCGACTGAGTTTCTAAACTTCTTTCATAAATTCAGACTATTCAATACGCGTCTAGCGGTCGACTGATTTTTACAAATCCCAAACATGAATCACTTAGGTATTCTATGATAACACCTTCCGCACGTAATTCATGTTTCTTCCAACTGTCACTAGGTTCACCAGAAATTTCTTCTTCAATTAGGTATAACATATTCAATTCCGCGAGTAACCAATTAATACAGAATTTCCATACACCATATATTTCACCGTTGCACTGGTGAATATTTCTTTTATTAGTTTTAGCCATTGTTTTTGTTGAATTGCGGTCACTGCGAACTTCAATCACTATACTTCCAGTAATTAATCAAGTTTCACGAAATCTGGGCCCATAACCTATTGAATTTAGTAGGTTAGGGAATTAAATGAAATACATAATTCGTTTGAACCGTGTATTTAAACATATAAGCGATTCGTACAAAAACTGAGTATCGACTAACTATGTGTATCTCATTCCTGAAAGCATATCTTGTTTATAAGGGCCGACGTGTTTATCACAGTTCATAAATCAGACCCTCTTGAGAATGCCGCACAGAGTATTTTTCGATGACTCGTAACTATTCGATTTGTGTTTTTGTTTCGGTTTATCTAACGGTAAACTCAACACTAAATTCAAAAATAGTAGGATGGCTGATAAGAGAATTGAATTATCTTTTCTTTCTGAAATTTTCGAATTGATGCGCCATCTATCGGGCAATCACAATGGTTTTCATTTCAGAAAGTAGTGGTGGTGATATCATTTAATACATTTTTTTTTTCATTATGAGCCGTTCAAAAGTTAACAGGGATAGGGGGGGAAGGGAAAAACCGCACTGAATGAGTGGCAAGTCATTACCACTACTATATAACATCGATGTGACGTCGCCTTTTTGTCGTGTTGGCATACATATCGACGTCTGAGCATATTACAAAATATGTCACTGACTTTTGCGAGAGTTCTAGTAGACGTATGTTCAATCGAATTATGACCTATCTGTGCTACTTGGGTAACGATCATTATCAGATAAAATGAACACAACGTCAACTGACAGTCTAAAATGCTATTATTTAACAGTTGACATAAAACTTGCGGTGATAACGGAAATATCATCGGTTTGATAGCCTCTTACTACACTTTTGTTTTATCATCTCGGCCAATCACATTTGTCGGAAATGTTACATGTGACACGCGAATCATATTCTCAGTTGTGATATCACAAGAGAGTGAGAATAAAGTGAAAATAATTCGACAGATTTTCGAAAACTTGTTGCCAGGCATTAGACACAAGAGCTCAACGGGCTTGGGTGGCTATTGCGAAATGACAACAAATTTGAGAACGAAATCTAGAGAATTATTTTCTACTTCATCGAACTTTCGTGTGGTATTCTATAGATTATTTTTTCATGTTACGATCATAAACACATTTCCTCGCACAATGATACAATTTATTAAACCGGTTTTGATTCATTTCTCATTTTTCATGCGAATTGATGACAGACGTCAAATAAGAAATATACGTTGTCGGACAATAAAAACAAAATACCTCAAATTATTCCCGCTGCCATTTTCTAGGTAGAATATTTCCACTATAATAATGTTCTGATTTACCAAAACGTACATGAATGATTTGAAATGGAAGTTTCCATTGGTTTCTAGGAATGTCAAAAAATAATCAGTTGTAATATCACAAGAGAGTGACAATAAAGTGAAAATGATTCAACAATAGATTTTGGAAAACATGTTGCCAGGGGATAGACACGAGAGCCTGATGGGCTCGAGTGTCAATTTCCAAATGGCAACAAGTTTGAGAAGAAATCTGGAGTTTTAAATTATTTTCTACTTTATCGAACTCTCGTGTGGTATTCTATAGATAATTTTTTATGTTAAAATCATAAACACATTTCCTCACGAAATAATACGAAGTACTAAACCGTTTTTGATTCATTTTTCACTTTTCTTGTGAATTGATGACAGACGTCAAATCAAAAATATACGTTCTTAGGCAATAAAAACAAAATACCTCATAGAATTTCCACAACAATTTTATAGGTAAAAATTTCTAATTATTATAATGTTTTGATTGGCCGAAACGTACATAAATTAGTTAAATTGAAAGTTTCTATTGGTTTCTAGAAATGTCAAAAAATAATCGGGGTAATACCCCATACATCAAGGTTATAAAATGTAATCTTATACTCCAACCGATAATGAGTTTTTCGACAATAAGCAACTTTCTCAGGAATATATGTTTTGAAATCCATTATTTTTTTGCGATACACCGTATATAGATCATTCCAAAGTCAGATAAGTTCTCGCGTTGATATGAAACTAGTGCTGGAAAATTTTGCCGGGAATCCGTATCTTCCGCTTTATTTTTATATTTGTAACTTTGTTTCACAGCAGAAATGTGAAGAGGTTATATTTTTTCCAAATGATATCTTAATTTATCCGTATGATTTGACCCAATCACTTCAATTTTGAATACGTTTATTTATATGCTTCAAAAAAGGGTCTATGAAATGCAAATACCCCGTATATATTTCCTTATTATTTAAGACGATCGATGTTCGAATCTTGCTTGCTCTTCTGAGATATACGACCGATTCCAAGCAACCCACTCATTCTAGTCATGTTATTTTCAAGGGCGTTTCTCCAGATTACTACAATCCCTTGCTGTCTTCAGCATTCCAATTGTTGAAAAGCACTTCAAAAGGAAGCAGAGAACGTAGGGACGGATTATAGAAAGGACTGACGCGTTGATCGGAATACGGTAGAATGAAGGAGATCAATCAATTCAGATATAGTCCATTGTGAATTCCTGATTCATTCTTTAGTTAACTATTCCATGTCCCTCAGCAGATTTTTTAAATATATTAGGGTGATCCAGTTAGATGGAAAAATAGTTCATCATATTTGTGGGGTTGAATTTTGACTATTACTAGTGGGAATTCAGTTGGTTATTGATCAAATTCCCTGCTGACACAATGATTGTTATATCGTTAGCATACATACTGTTTCATCGTGAATTGATTGTGGTAAGTCGAAAAATAAAAAAGAAATGACATTGGACCTGAGATTTCTCCTGCGGCGTGCCTCATATAAGAGCAAATACATCTGAGAATTGGTTGTCAATTTTCACCTTGAGTGTTCTCCAAGTGACATGGGAAATCAAATATGAATTCAGAGAGCCACGTGAACCCAAAACAATTGGGGTCGATAGTGTTGAGGGCCTTTGATAAATCGAAGGATATTTCTTGATCTGGATTATTGTCTATGTGTTGAACCAAATCCATGATTGCGGTTGCAATCGATGAATGAATACTATGTTGGCAATGGGTTATTTTCGATTTGTTGAAAATATAAACAGGATGTTCATAAAATCAGATGTGGAATCATCTGCGACTGAAAGATAAACTTTAGTCACTATCTTTCATCGTCAAGATAACCTCTTGTGGTGTATTCATGTTGAAAAGGGAAACATTCTCAATTGAATATTGATAGAAATATTTTTCTGTGAATTGAAAAATCCACGATTTTCATTCATGTAACTCATTGGTTGGTTGTATGCAGCATTAACGATAACATTGGAGGAGTAACTGACAAAACAAATATATCTATAATTCCAGAAACAGAGTGGGTCTTCCTTTTTGACAAATGGTAGTGCTTTTGAGGTTCTCAAGTTTTCGGGAAATTGGCCCAAACTTACTGATATGTTAATGAGTTCATTTGTGATCTCATTCAGTTATGATGCAGGGACACTATTGATGGTGATTGAATTTTTCAGATTGAATATACAAATGAGACTGGATCACAGGACCGAAAGTCACCGAGTGGAGGTGATTGAATCGAACTTTCATACAAAAGCTCTGTGAAAGATAGATAGACTTAATTTTACTAATTTTCAAAGTAGTCTGCAAATATGTTACAGATTTCTTCAAGGGTGAACATTTTTCTGCCACTTTCAACTGTATAATGAGAAATTCATCACTTCTATTAAATTTTTTGTTCACCATTTCTTGGAGTATTTCTACTCTGTAATTGGAGTTGGCGACTCATATGTTTTTGTTTTCTGTGTATATTTTGATTGTTTTTTATTTCCATTGTTTTCATAAAGGTTTCTATCATTTGGAATTTTCTGTAACCAGTTGAAATTTTGTATTGATATCTGGAAGTTTCAGGAGGAGGATTTTATTCACAGTCAATATATGTGTCGGTATATATCTCTATGGGTAAGGAAATTACTAGAAATTACTCCAATTCATAGAATTCAAGATGGTGGATCGAAAAAAATGCAAGAGTTGTGTGATATATGGTTCAATTTCATTGAAAATTCATGGATGGGGGATCATTAGTATCAACTATTGATAATCACTTATACACTTTCAACAATCTGGGATGTCAAATCCAAAACCTGAAATGAAGAGTCTTCATACAAAATCAACAACTTGGGTTTCTGAGATGCAAATAGCAATCCAAGATATAAAAATGGCGTTGTAGAGTGGCAGTTATTGGTTTTCAGTCTATTATTGTCTGATCATTTAGAAATTTGCGTGAAAAATATTCGAATATACTTCCATGAGCATACGTACGTTAAAAAAAAGTTTTGATTCATTCTAAATAAACGATTCTCAAACGTAGTTGACATTGTTGTCACTCAATCAAAATTTTAATAAACCAAAACGAAAAATATTTTTCGAAAATAATTCTGAAATTACATCTATAAGAGTTTGTAGGTTGGGAATGTTTTATTAACACTTGGTATATTCTAAAAACACGGGTTCGTGATTTTATGGTGTGTTCGACGGGTTGTCGAATAATATATACTTTCAAGGAAATGATCTTTTTTGTGGAAAATCCTGACAAATGTTAATTCAAGAATAACATCTCTGAAATTTCGGAAGCAGCATTTCGAATGCCCGATTATCTTAATGTTCTCAATTATCAGTATTTACAAGAAAAAAAGTCTGAATTGAGTCGGGTGACGACAGGAATTCAATGAAAGTTTTCTCTAGTAGCTTCAGATACTGTAGGTGGTAGTGTTTCGAAGCATCTTGACAATGCCATTCAAATATATCTTAATGACACTTTGTTCGATGTTCAATATATTTTGAGTGGAAATAAGTGAGATGGAACGCTACCCGAGAAACCTCAACAAATTAAAAATACAGGGTGTTGCTGGTAACCTATTTGAAGACGATTTTAGTTCTGGAGACAGTGGGAAAAATGGATTACATTCATTGAGTACGGATGCAATAGGCGAGATTACTAATTTCCTGCATTATCCAGAAAGATGAGAAATGTGGTTGGATTTTGTTTTTTCGGAGTAGTTTTTCCAAAATAAACTCCTAAAATTCCTGTTCGGACACTCCGGAAACTACGCCAAAATGTGACGTAACACGTTCTGAACTATCGCCGAGAGATATGAACCCATGACACGTTGTCGATTCGATTTTATCTCTCTCTCTCTCTCTCTCTCCAATATTATGGTCGTTGCTTCTCATCACAGGCGCATTTGACCAGAACGATTCCTTTGGAGGCACAACCTTGTCTGGAATTGGTCCATGTTATCCTTGTGAGTTTTTCTTCTTCATCTGATATGCAAGTTACTACTTTCCAAAAAAATTATTTCTTTTGACAAAGTTTGAGGATGAAACTACATTGGTGTAAAAAGTTGTATAACAATTGAGAACAGGTACAATATAAAATTAGATGGTATCCTTTCACTGAACAACACAAAACAAAAAATTGTAGCAAATACATTAGGTGCAGGGATTTTGAGATCTATAGTGGTTACAATTTTCAGTATCTCTAGTGAACATCTGCAGAGTATGCTTCAGTGCTATAGTAGGCTTTATCAATTAGTTTTTTTCACCTTCATTTCTGAAAATATTCAGACAAGGAGTATCCCTTATTGTTTTAGGAAGATGGTTGTGAACCTCTTTCTCATTATCTTATAGTGTGTTGTGACCTCACTGGTTATTATAGTTTGGAGTTGGTTGAGGGAAGGTCAATCAACTGAAACCACCATGGATCTGTTGCCGACGTTTCAACTTTTATAAAGTCATCCTCAGGGTACTACAATAGGGATTGTTAATATTACAAGGGTTAATATTACAAGGGTGAATAGTAGAGTACATGGTAAATTACATAATAAAAACCTCAATGAAGGTATAAAATACAAACAACTTAAGCTGTAAGTAGGTCAAATCTTATGAATATATTTATATATTCTCATTGTAGAATCGCCATTTCCGGCGTCGGAGATTGTAATAATGACTCTGGGTGGTGAAGGCCCTTGCGAGATTGATACGGACCATTTCTAACGTTTCTTGTAAGCGTTTTAAGCTTTCTGTGTGACCGGTAACCTTGAGCTGACCGACTTCCCCTTCATCTTACTGTATTGGTGGTACCAGCGGTCGGTTTATCGCCTTTGCCATCTCCCTTCTAAAATTCAGAAATTCTGAAGAATATCCGGTGGAGTCCTGTATGGCGGTATTGATTGCAAACAGGATATCGGCAAGATGTGCATTCCATTTATGGTGGTCCTGATCACAAAATTGTGACATCATCGTCTTCAAGGACTTGTTTGCTCTTTCCACGGGGATGTGTGTGTGTGTGTGTGTGTGTGTTGTTGGTTGAAGTTTGAGTTATGTTTGTGTTTATTGATGAAAGAGGCTGTATCAAGAATGAAAATATTCGGCAATGGTGGGATATTTTGTTGAACAAATAGAGGTTTGCATGATGTTGTCCTTGTTGATTCAAATATATACCTGATTTTTTTGAAGAATGAGGGCTGAGTTGAAGTTCCTTTGGTTGCATGTTCTCCAGAAAGGGAGGGCCTACCTCAGGTGAGATTCACAAAGCCAGTGATAAACATCCTTTGCTAATTTCGTGACCAGTTCATTAGATGCTATCCTCACAGTAAAACACCCAGATGCAATTTTTTCACAAAGCCCCATGACATGTTCCACAAACTTAAGTTGGTGGTCTAGGTGCATGTCTTTTTTTCAATATAATACATGCTGACACAAGTTTTGTTTTATTCATAGGATGAAGTTCCGGAAAATGATGAAACTGGCAGCTCAGGAATATGCCAATCAGAGAACTCATGACCTCACAATAAGCAGTCATAATGCTGTTGTTTGAATGCTTCATCAAATTCGAGGGTTCTAGGGTGGCGTTTATTCGAATATTATAGAATATATTCTAGGAAAAACTATGCATACATAATATTTTACCACAATTTTCCGAATACAAGCACATTTGAACCAAATTTGGGATCTCGCCTATTCAAAGAAACTCGTCAGATTTGAGTGGCGTTTTCCAACATTGGGCGGATATAATGAAAATAAAATGAAATTTATTTGAATCAAACAAATAAAAGTGACGTATATGCACGACAAAATATAATCTCAAAATGAGTAAAATTATTTCTTGGTTTTGGATCATATTTAAAGTTTCAATCAACTGAAACTAATTTGCATGAACCAAATATCTTATTCAACCAACTCTGTTCATAACTTGTTTTGGCAGAAATGTTGTTTCAACCATGTTATTATTTTTTTGAATAGAATAATCTTATCTATAGAATTTGCTGATTGTTAGAAGAAATTCATTCAAACAAATATTTATTTCGAAATGATGAATTCAATAAAATGTCAATTCAACAAAATAAGCTGATCTCTTCCTGAAAATATTTATTCAAATGAGTAATAATTTTGTTAATCCACTCAATTGACAAATATGGCCTGAGCATGGAAGCCTACACCAGACATTTGAGTCCAGACGTCTCAACGATGATAAGTTGGTTTTGCTATTCGGTTACATTATCTAAGTCAGTTGTGCGAACGCTTCGCCATCTAACGCATATACTTGAACCAATATAATATTCTTCTATTTGAATTATCCTGTTCCCGTTGTTCGATTCAAATGAATATTATATTTGTGTTGAATTGAATTTTCAGTCAATATGAATTGTTTCAATAGATGAACATATATTCAATCAAAGAAATGTTACCATTGCATTATGATGATTCCATCAATCGAATTTACCTGTTCTGGTATTAATTTTATTTGGGCCATCCAATAAGAGTGAGCAAATAAATTTGGTTGAACAACCAAATCTTTTTTTTTCGTGTAAATGGGTGTTTGGACTATTTTTGAAGTTGAATTCCGTTGACCTTTCGAATGATCTTCAACGAATGGAGAACTTGAATTGTATGGAAATTCAAATTTGACTTTTTGAATCGAAAATACAAATTTTCGATCGTTCGAATAGGCCTGATATTGCTGTTAATTTAATAGTAACATATGTGATAATGAGTTATGAGATGACTTACAGTACTTGAAAAAGTATATGAGTATATGAGTATCAAATTAAATGCATAATCATTTCATTTTTCCGAAAAACGAATTTTTCGTACTATGAGGCAATTGTATATGTAAATTCACATAAGAGAAATTGGGAGATCAGTACGGAAGATATAAGATGATTATTGGTTTCCTCGAATGAGAGATTATGTGAAAAATTATATTTGGAATTTATTGTGCGTATAGCTGATAAAACACCAGCGAGACGGCAAGCAGGTGGAGTGGAGCCGATATCTCCCAAACGCCGAATGGCTAGAATCTATATCGATCATGTTGAGCCCTTCATCAAGGGTAGACGAAATCATATTTTCATTTTGGTTGTGGTATGTTTCCTAATATAATTCGTCAAATTATATCCTGTATCTTAACCATCAATAAATTGCAGAAATTCATGAATATCAAACATACAATGAATTGAAGTCGTTGGCCTTGAACAAATGTCAAACGTGTTAACAGAACTCTAATTCCAAGTATAGGAAATAATTTTGGTGTAGAAGACCAGAGTGACAATTTGTTTCCGAAGATAAAGAAGAGTTTGAATGTCGCAACTAGTCCATATTTTATCGAACTCTCAGTGACATTCACCATAAAAAAATACAAGAAGAGACGAGAAAAGCAATGGGGAAAAATCATGAGAAGAGGTATGATAAATGAAAATGTAATATGATGTAGGGAACACGATGTTCCTGAAATGTCCCAAGCCATCCACTGGAACACCGAATCGTTCAAATCGTGGACCCCTAATAGAAAACCAATGGTCATTGGACGATCTGTCAAACAGACACTGAACGCCGGGATTTCATGGTGTGTATGACGTCTGGTAAAATTTTGTACATTTCTGAGGAAATTAACAATTTTGTAGTTGTTTTTTGAAATTAACATCATTTACAATTATTTTTAAATTATATTTTGGTAATTCGGAATTGACTTAATACGAGAAGAATCGAACGGCTCGGCTGGTCAGGTTGACAAAAATCTATCGATACCTGAATTTGAAGGGGACGTTGAGAAAGTGGTCCCTAGGTTATGGATGTTGAACTGGTTGGAAACACCAGAGAATACGGCCAAATTTCCGGTTCGAAAAAGTGTGTTCACCGGCGGTTTGAAATACTGGTTGCAGAAATAGGAGGTGGTATAATAAAAATTATCATTATAAAATCTCCAACGATCCAATTATGTGATCATTTTCATGTTGTTGATTTGTTCTTTGAACTTCGCGTAATGGTGGTGTGTTAGACATGAATATTGCGACGTGTCTGGATATGTCAAACGACAAGTCATAATTCCCTAGGTAGGTTTATGGAACAAAAATTCGAAAGAACTACAGAGAAAAGTATCTTGACGTATTCAATAACCGATTTGGCGTCATCTCTTTGAATCATATATCGAATGTTGAGGTCCATATTCAAGTTATCAGGAGGAATTCATATATGTGCATTCCTCAGCGTCATTACTTATTATTAAAATAAGAAGTTAGCTAAAGGGCCAAACATGGCTTAATTTTGTCTTAAGAAAATAACGACTCATTCTCAACCAACGCCGGCAATGAGAACATTTGTTGAACAAGGTAGTATTTTGAAAATTTTAAATTGATTTCCTGGCGAATGGAATGTATTCATTCACAGTTGCTGGTGCATGTAGGCATGAGGGATCAACTTCACTAACTATTACGTCTATTGAAGATTGCTGACCTCATTTTTTGATGAAACTCATTGAAAAAACAAAAACAAAGAAAGACATATATTTCAAACCTGTACAACAAGGAAATGGAAAAATCAAGTTGTTGTACATATGTACAATCTAAGAAATATTGGACCATCAGCTGACACCAGCTAACACGGACCAATTTCCTCAGAGGTCCTGCATATGTTGGTGCTACTTCACACCTATTTGAACAGCACTGGTGTTTGGTGGTATCTTTTGAGATTTTTAGGTGAGTTATGTGGTTTCCAAATTAATGTGAAGTAATACCAACCTGGTGTTGATACTGTTTGATTGAAGTTCGCACCAGCCTGGTGTGGATTACAATACTATTGATCATGAAAAATATCAATTTATTGAAAGTCACGAAAAACATCAGTTTATTAAAAGTCACGCCTTCATACATGAACACAATCAACACCAACTGATCAAGTCTGAAATAATGCACGGTGTTTATTTACATCAGTTCATTGAATTTTGAACCAGGATCTGAAATGAATCTTTAGAATCACAATACCTTCAGGTGTATTGATAGAATCGGAGTAATTTGTTACCAAAATTATATCGTTGTTTTCTTTGAAAAATTGGATTCCATAATTCACACCAATATCATGGAACATAGTATGTCAGGCTGAGCAAAAATCACATTTTAGGGTTAAGTCACTATATTGCACAGAAAAAACAAACTAAATAAAATTAAACTCAACAGACACATTTTTTTATTTTTACAATACTTTTCTGATTTGATTTGAACACTGAATAAAATCTTTTGGACAATTGTTTCAACGATTTGTTCCACATTCATGGATATGCTGCTAGTTTGTTTGAATATTTGCAAAATTTTATTCCTATCCCCCATACGCAAATGTTGGAAATTGTTCGAACATTCAGAAAACAATAAAACGAATTCCTGTTCGATCTTGAAGTAATGAACATGATTTCATGAAAAAGAGTTAATTTTTGTAGATATTTCAATTTTTCTTTGTAACACTGGAGTTGAAGATTCAATACGTATTCACTTATCAGCTGAATGTATCAAACAAATTCACACAATTGTATGAAATACCTACATCCAGAAATCTGGGGAACAGTTCTGGCACGGAAATATTGTTTCTAACTGCATTGCGGTACCTCATGATCTAAATTGATATCTTTCATTTATTCCAATTGCCTGGAGCTCTTCAGTTTTCTCAACATGTTTTGTTTCCGTCACCAGAGTGTGGTTTGCTATGATTTTGTTCTTTGAAAATCCTATTTTCTATTCTCAAGCGATTGGTTAGATATGCACCATTTTTTTGAAGATTGGAAACCGTTTCCTGGAAAGATAAGTAAGAAAAAAATACTAGATTTTCACAAGAGTCATATTGAGTTTTATAAATGTTTTCGTTTGATAACTCATGTAACTTTTCCTCCCCACAACACACTGTATCCTAAGGTTTGGGAAATAAGTGGAAAAATCAAATATATTTGTTGAAAGTTGGATGACTGATAGGTATTCATGTTATGAAAGGGTTCAATTTACATTCCAAAATTTATTGGCCAACTAGAGTAACGTCACATTCATCCACCGTGATCGACCATTGCTTCACAAACATACCTCATCCTCTAATATGTGTGCTTGACAATGAGATTTCCGACCATAGGTCAATCTTCATTGAATCTGGAGAAAAAAATGAGTCTAGGAACAACAGTACTTCTCAGACAAGAAGGAGCTTTAATGAGCACTCTCTCTCACTATTCTTTAATGCATTGAAACGAGCAGAATGGAGTGAATTATATAAAGAAAATGACATAAACGAAGCAATTGACAGCTTTCACAAAACATTTCTCTTTTATTTTAAGGAATATTTTCCACTCAAAAAATATTATAATCAGAATACAAATAGCAAAAATTGGGTTTCGGACGAAATCAAAATATCAAGCAGAGAACTAAAGGATCTTTTTATCTTAAAATCGCGTTTTCCGATATTAACAGAGCAATACAAAGCTCAAAAAAAGCAACACGAACTCCTCATAAAAAATATAAAGAAATCGTATTACCAAAACAGAATAATTAGCTCTCAAGATACTTGCAAAGCCACGTGGGAAGTAGTAAATGAGTTATCTAATCGAAAAAAACAACACCAAAATATAAGGATTTTACACGATGGTCATATCTTTGACAATCCCAATCAGGTGGCAAATGTTTTGAGCAGTTTTTTCGTGAACACACCAAATGACCTAACAAAAAAAATACCAGCTTCTCACAATCAAGTTTATGTGGCAAAAAAACTCATAAAAACACAATTTTTTTTAGGCTTTTTTCCGAACCTGAGCTTGTCTCTTTTCTGAAGCTCAAATTAAAAAATAAAAAATCATCAGGCTTTGATGAAATTCCAGCATTCCTTCTGAAAAAATCTATACAATATGTGATTGAACCCATTACCTTTTTAGTAAATCTTTCATTTCTGGTAGGACAGTTTCCACAATCACTGAAGATGGGAAAAATCGTGCCACTGCACAAAAAAATGGATAGACTAGAGATAGAGAATTATAGACCTGTGACAGTACCCTCAAGTATATCGAGAATCTTTGGGATCAGTTTTTTGAACCGCCTCATGGACTTCCTGGAGAGCGAAAAAATTTTGACGAACAGCCAACATGGTTTTCGCTCAAAAAGGTCTACGAATACCGCTGTTTTAGCATACATTGAAAATTAGTTGAAATGAACGACGCAGGCGAGTGTCCTGCTGGGATTTGTTGCGATCTCAGCAGGGCATTCGACTGTGTCAGTCATAGTAAACTCTTGTCAAAAATTTATCAGTATGGAATTCGTGGAAATGCCTGTGCTTGGGTGGCTTCTTTCTTAGAAAATAGGCAACAATATGTCAGCCTGATATCCGTGGGGAATGGACACATAAAAAAAGTTAAATCTGAACCTACGTACTATGTCACAGGGGTACCTCAAGGATCCGTACTAGGTCCAATTTTGTTCCTGTTGTACATTAACGAAATGGATACGATAACCGATGAAGCATTTTTTACCATTGATGCAGATGACACCTCTCTATTAATTTCCAATAAAAATGACGATACCCTTATTTCCAAATGTAACAGTGTACTGAATAATATCTCCGAGTGGTGCATGACAAATGAACTCTTTTTTAATATAAAAAAACCCAATTAGTCCGTTTCCACATCCGACAAAGAACATGTTCTCAAATGGAGAATGGAGCGGTTCAGCTATACAGAAAACGAAAACAACAAAATTTCTCGGGATAATGATAGATGAAAACCTTGATTGGAGGAGTCATTGTCAAGCCGTCATTAGTAAACTGAATTCATTGGGTTATATGCTTAGGGCCCTAAGACCAATTTTGCGGCAAGATCAGTTACTTCTTGTATATTACAGCCTGGCAGCATCAACTCTGAGATACGGTATATATTTGTGGGGTAACTCTACGCTATCCAATGATGTATTCATCGCACAAAAAAAACTTATAAAAATAATCGTTGGAATGAAACAAAATGAAACATGTAGAACAATATTCAGAGAGCTACGTATTTTGACTGTAGCGTGTCTTCTGATAATGGAACTATGCCTTATATTTTCAACAACAAGAAATCTTTTAAAGAAATGAGAAACATTCATTCAAAAGAAACTAGACAGAAAAATTACTATTATGTGCCTTACTGTAAATATAAAATAACCTCAAACGCTCCTTCACACCTTGGCCTGCAAATTTTTAACAGGCTTCCATGTGAAATAAAACATAAAAAATGTAACTCTCATGAGTTCAAAAAGAACCTACAAGAATTTTTACTAGAAAAAAGTTTTTATTCACTGTCCAAGTTTTATACCGAAGGTTCAGGTATGTTGTGTTGTTGTATTTAATTTTTTTAGCTTTAGGATTGAGTTAGGTTAAGTTACTGTCCGAGTTTTATACCGAATGTTCAGGTACATTTTATTTTCTGTGTTAAATCTTTTGAGCTCTAGGATTAAGTTAGGTTAAGTTTCACAATTGACTATTCTTATACAAATTTATATTTGTCTACAAAGAAAATAAATGCTACTTACTTACTTACTTACTTAGAGTTGGTTCAGAATTTCATGGCCGCTGGCCTGGAATGCACAGATTACGAAAACAGATAAGAGGTCGAATTTACTATTTCGATTAAAATCAGCCAACATCATTTTCTGCGGTACATTTGTAAGGAGTGTGGTTATCATTTTTGTATTTTATTACAACATTTTACCGGTATATTCAGTAAAACTCACCTCGTAAGTATACAGATCCACGTGTTCATAAAATATAGTCTGGAACTAGGCCCCCCATTCTCCAAAACAGTAATGCGTAACCCACTTTCATCTTCAGGTTATTTACAAAACTGAATAATATACTTACTTGCACAATCAATTGAATCGTATTCGGTTTCGTCAGCGACAACTCTTTTCTGAGTACATTTGTAAACATTTTCTATACACTTCATGTTGCAGGAATGCACGACATAAACTCTTCTCGAACACTTTGCAAAGTGCGTAGGTACTGATTGTTTGTTTTTTAGCTTGGCAGTGATCAAGGAGCAGGGTGCACGGACAGACGGAAAATGCGCAAGGTTGCCAAACATAAACATATGACATAATTCTATCATGGGAAATGAGGGTGAGATGAAGGTTATCGAAGGTGATCCACGGAGCCGTTTTGAAATATAATAAGGCAAGGGCTCAAACACATATTTTGAAGTGGAGTGGTGGTCAAAAATGCTTTTATATGTGACTTTGCGTTGATATAGTCTAACGGTGACTGAAGGTGAGTTCTGACACTTGGAAAGTTATGCATAATACCTATGTCAAAAAAATTGAATTTTCATTTCAAGCAACTTGAATGCTGAATATCTATTGAGCAGTCTACAACTTTTGTGTTCAATTTGATTGATTGAAACTGTACTTGAAAAACACGCGATCAGTCTTTTTTTGTTTTGTATTCAAGGTTCAGTATGAAATAGGTTTCACTACTGGAATAGTGTCTTGACAAAACTTTGTTGATGTCGATTTCATATAGCAGTGGTGTTGATTCACAACTCATTCGTTGTGGAAATGATTGTCAGGGAAATATCTTCATACCAGCGGTGTCAGAAAAAACACTGGTTTGATCATCCATTATTACTAGGTGTTAATCTTGAAGATGAAATAATAATCTCAATATGGGCCGTTCATAACATTGATAGTCGCATTGGAAATAGGAAGCTGATCACTTTCATGATTGAATTAATGAAAATAATACCGAACGGTGTTAATTCTTATAGGATATATCTAGTTTTCGATCCATAAATAGTGTGATTTGGAGTTAACAGTGTAAATTCGAATAAAAATTCAATACTTTTCTGATTCCGAATTTAGTTTCGACACTTATTACACCGAAGAACACCATGATCCCAAATTTTCAATACTTGATCATGGGAGTGTAAAATTCTGGTGTGAAATGAAATCAGTGTTATTTCTTGTAGTCTGGAATCGAAAAATACACCAAGATATTTCTAAGAGTGAAGCACACCCGCCAACGGAAGTCATATATATTTTCTGTTGATTAGGTCTAGCAGAAGCAAACATCACAACCTGTCCGGTATACATAAAATTGCAAGTGTACCTTAAATAGTGGAAAAATTTCTTTATACAGAAAATGCACCAATATTAAAACACCACTATTTTAGGCGCACATAGGCGTCGATTTTGGCTAATACGGGAGCAACTAAGGACGACATCAAAAGACATGGTGGATGGAGTTTATCAACTGTTTCTTATGGAATACTTCGAAAAGACACTCCATCCACTGGACTAAGTACTTTTGTTTGAAATTGAGAAGGAAAATCATTAAGCATATTTTGGCAAAAAAAAAATAACGAACAAAAATTTTATGGAATAAACCTGCATAATGATTCGGATTGCGTTATTGATGATGATTTCTTCTCATAAAAAAAGTGCTGTTTGAAAATGATTTAAAATGTTTTTTTTTGTGAATGAATGTTGAGAATTTGTACAGTGAAAAATTGTCTTTGATGACCATTTCTCTGTTTTATACAATAAAAAAAATATGAAAGAACTTTCAAATTTTTTCCCACCAAAAATATCTATAGCAAAATGAACGAATTTGAAATCAATTCGTGCGCCCGATTAGATAACATAATAAAATGTCCACCAATCTTGATAGAGTGTTCCTAAACAAGAATGTGGGGCACTGTTATTTTGGTCACAATTGGTCATTGGGACTTGGTCCTGGCCTTCGGCTTGATATGCGAGGTCTTTTTAGAGTACCTTCTCTTTTCAATAAATAAAATAGTACTTTTTCTTCAAGTATTTTTTTTATCAAAAACATCGGATAAACTTTTTATTCCAATTATGCTGAATTCAAATTACCTTCTTCTTCACTTTGGTTTCGAATAATACACAAAATAACTTCAATACATCTATCAGTGAAATATTCAAAATATAGTACATCTCAGTAAGCGACAAAATAAAATCATGTCAATATGAAAAATCAATAAAAACAATTGAGATCGCTACCCGTTTGAGAATAGTCGGAAAAAACCTATAGTTTCGAACCGATGTCCCGATTCGTTTCGCTTTACGAGTGACCTGAATTTTTCGCACGAGTTTTGTGCATGAGTTCACCCCGTAATCCAATGAGCAAAGCGATGTTCTGAGTAAGGTTCTAAGGTTTTCCCTACAAGCCAGTGACTTAACCGTCGTATCTCCTTTTTTCCTCCAGTTTCGGATGTACTTTCCATTTCCCTTGTAATCTTCTATGGACACTTGAATGAAATTTCCAATTTCAACACCTTGTCTCCCAAACTGACGATTAAAACCAAAGTTTCAAGCTATTTTTGTTCTCCAGTGGAACCATTTTCTCGAAGAAATATTTTTTTCGATCTCCGGCTAGCCCAAAATGTAATTTTCAATCCTTGGCAAGACCAAAAATGAGTGCAACACCTACTCGTGGCTATCGTTGGCTATCCAAATACTCCTTGTAAAAACACTTCAGATGCCGGTCCGAAACTCAAGCGACGCTATAACTCACATGTTCATTGGTCACAAATTCCCCCTCACGATGAATGATCTGAACCAAAGTGCACTCTGGCTCCTCTTTCATTCTGCCTACGCGACAGAATCCGCCGAGTTGAATCAAAGGTGCTCTGTTGAACATTCTCAGACGATTATCATTAGCAACATTGATGCATAGCTTTACCGGGGGTAATATAATGATTCGTTTGGTAAAAATCCATAAGCTGATTTGACGCCAGAAGCTCACCAAATTTCTATGTACCGATATAAAAACTCATTTTATACATTTTTCAAGTATTTTGAATTGAAATTTATGAAATTTGAAGAATTAAACATTTTTTCCTGGGACCAAATCAAAAACAATAACAACACCCTCACAAATTTTGATGTGATTATTCAGTTGTTTATTCATTTGACCCCACCGGGGTTGCTCATATTGGCAGAGGACAATGACAGGTGGTACTTCTCAATCTAGAATTGTCGGGATAGTACATCGAAGTGTATGCTTATGGACAGTGTCATACATCAAGCGGTCTTGATTTAATCCAAAATAAAATACTATTTCCAGTTCTTCGGTTTCCAACATTTCAGAACATTGTTTCAACGCCCCTGTATTCATTGAACAGGAAAAGGAGGAATTTGTTAGGATAATATTACACATTAGATAAGTTCAGTCAATGAAAATCAATTCGAATTCAAAAATGTGATAACTTATATTAAAAAAGCAACAAAAAATATTTTTGTTTTTCTTGGTGAATTTGTGAAACAGTTTTTCTTCATTCAATCCACGACGACGTTGGGAACAAAAGGAAAATTGATCTTGATGACCACAGATTGTGTATGAGATCTTTAACCTTCATAATCCATCCCAACTACAACTAACATTAAATTCTAGGAAAAAGCGGTATTTTGAATCGCAGACGGAGCCTTATGTTTTCGATGGCTCAGTTGGAAGAGCGTTTGACGTAAGATCTAGAGGACGCAGATTCGAATCCTGGTGGAAGATGGTTTTCTTCTTCAATTATCAATTTCTTAACATATATGACAAAGCAAACGAAAAATATTGTTGTTTTTTTTGGTGAACTTGTGAAACAGTTATTCTGACTTTATTTTCGAATAACTTTGGTCTAGGAGGGTTCATGTATAATAATTATTATCATTCCAGTATAATAAGAACTTCTCCAAATGATTGGACAATTCCAAACAAGAATAGAGATAGTTGTTACGTTTCTCTCTTCCTAGGCGCCGTCGAAGTTTGAATTTTTGAAACAAATGAAATATTCAAATTCTTAATGCATTTCATTTCATTGTATAATTAAAGGTAGTTAAGAGTTGATTGGTTACAATTGTTTTCATCCCGACCCACCAGTGGAAACGACAGCGCGAATGTTTGGATAACAACTTTTCTCAACGATCAAAGATTATGTGGAATGGGTTCTAATTAAATTCTTGAATTGATGTGTTCGCGCTCAACTGAGATTTTTTTGGTATTTTTTTCTGACGCTATAACTTCTTGGGAGTGAAACATTCTATAGAGTCCTGTAGCATTTTTTTCTTCTAACACAACCATATAGTACTCCTTCTTATATTGATATTCACAATAAAGGGTTGTATTTTTTTTTCGGACTGTAAGCATGGCTTATTACGGTTGATAAATCAAAACATTGATTCTGTGGTTCATGCAGTGCTAGCATTGTTCAATTTTCAATCGAAAATTGAGGAATTCAATTCTATATGCAGTTAAGTTGCATTTGGGTCATAGTGATCGATCATTTCCACTTTCAATAATAAATAAAAAAGAGTTTTGTGTTGATCTTATGCTGTGATAATATAATAAATTCAAAATATATTCCTAGGACGATTTACAGCAAAACAAAACCAATATGGCCATACGAGAGTATGGTAATAAACCCAATGATGACGCAATATATTTGATCAAATATTTTTCCTAGAATGAAATCTTAATTTTTGAATAAAAATTGAGGATTTCAATTCTACATGTAGTCAAGTTGCATTTGGGTCCATAGTGATCGATCATTTCCACTTCCAATAATTAATGAAAAAGAGTTTTGTGTTGATCTTATGCTGTGATATAATAAATCCAAAATATATTCCTAGGACGATTTACAGAAAAAAAACAATATGGCCGGAGTATGGTAATAACTCCAATGATGACTCAATATATTTGATCAAATATTTTTCCTAGAATGGAATCTTAATTTTTCATACTATGGACTACATCTGCAACCATTTAAATTCAACAGAATCTATCGGTACGTAACATCCCATTTTATCTTGAATAACTTCACATTACTTTCAATTTATTTGACTCGAATCTTTTTCAAAGATGGCCAGGGGTGAAGGAATTAGAGAGGAGTTGGGAGTAGTGTGGAAATTTGCATTTTTCCCACTATTTCTCCATACAGAGGAGATGCTACCTCTCTCTAGCGCCACGCACGTCCCCAGGGGGGTTGTGGAAGACGCCTCCGTGGTGATAGCGGATATTACCTTGTTATTTGATTCAAACTTTAAAGTCTTCAAATGTTTCGAATGATTGCACAGGCATCAAGTGAAAGATAACTGGTGTTGATCATAAAATAAAAAAAGTAAGCCAGTTGAATTGAAGTGAGAAGTTAAATCATGAAATTAGAATTGTACTCACAAATGCCCGAGCAAAGGCTTGTCTGAATGCACAACTGATGTGGATGATCACTTCCAGAGGTAGGGTTGAACTGCAGCGCTACTATAAGCTGGGCTGAACCTCTAGGACTTCGTACTTGGTATTATGGATATGATATATGATATTGAAGTGATGTGCGCTGTTCGCTGTTCGCTCTACAGAAATATCTGGAAATGAGCGGGCAAAACAGTTGAGAAAATTATGCAGTCAACATAACATAACTTCGTTCGAATTTTTGGAAACTCAGGGAATCCGAAGAGAAATAAAGAGAGTAAGACATTTTATTGATTATATGAATGCATAGAACATACAGGGAACATTCAAATTTATCGAAGGTAACAAAAGATTTAACTCTTCGAAACGAATCTCTAAAATGCTGGGCGAAGAGGAAATTATAATATATATATATATATATATATATATATATATATATATATATATATATATATATATATATATTAGGGTGTGCCAAAACACGACGATATTTTTTTTTTGGTTCTCAGTCCAAAATATTTGTCCCAACAAAGCTCCTGTTGAAAGCAGAGCTCAAAATTCCGATTCTAAGAGGTCTCCATCGAAGTTTTTCCGTTCAAATAATATGGGAAACATGATTTTTTATTAGTTTTTTGTCCTGCAAACTGTGATGAAATTATTTAAAAAAAAACGAATGAATGGACCTTGTTTATTATTAAATTTGGTACAAAAAATTTTTTTGAGTCGAATTTCTATCTTCAATATTTGATTTGTTATATAGCATTAAAATTTAAATTTCCGGTTTTTTGCATTTTTGAGCAAAAAGTAAAAGTTCCAGTGAATTTTTTCATATCATCAATAACAACAAAGTTACAGGCTCATGTATATTTATTTTTTCAAATTTTTGCTTTTACGAACTGAAATATCGATAATTAAACAAAAAATTTGGTGCAAACGAATGAATGGACCTTGTTCATTATTAAATTTTATACAAAAAAAAGTGTATAAAATTTCATAAGAAGAGAAAACATTTAAAAAAAATAGAAGTGAGTAGAAAATATCTGAAATACCTGCTATATCAGCTTCAATGGCGTCTGAATTTGATTCTGAACTCCCCACCTGAACAATGTTCAAGTAATTTTCCAGGTCAACAGATGATGTACTTTGTACCTCTTGAACATTTCTTGAAATTGTTAACAACTGACTGCCTTTACGGATTTTTCGGCTATCACTTAAACATTTTTTTTTTTGGGGAAAACTTAAGTTTTGCAAAGCATTTTGCGGAGCAATATCAAATAAGCAATCGAGAGAATCACTGAAATTCTTCTCAACTAATTTTTGTGCAGGAGATTTTTTTCTAGCTTTATGAACTTGCGTTTTTTGCCAGTCTGTACAATTTTTCGATTCTCACAATGAAGTGATGTGAACTGTTTACAGGGAGCAAAAATGTATGCCATACTTTAACAACTTCACAAAAAACGAATTTGGAACTCTCGCGAATTCCAAGATTTTTTGTTCGTCGTATATAAAAAAACAAAGATAAAACATCGCGCTTCACAGGTAATTTTGAACTATTTAAATTTTTTGACTCAAAACCAAATAAATTTATGTAGTTCCGTTGGTTTGTTTTTTCAGACATTGTTTTTTTCTATCAAAAAGATACACGCGTTGCTGTTGTTGCAATAACTAGCTGAAAACTAACCTAAAAACCGAACCAATTAAATCAGATGACA
Source organism: Gonioctena quinquepunctata (assembly GCA_018342105.1). Taxonomy (NCBI): domain Eukaryota; kingdom Metazoa; phylum Arthropoda; class Insecta; order Coleoptera; family Chrysomelidae; genus Gonioctena; species Gonioctena quinquepunctata. The sequence continues at coordinate 25,966 of JAFIRS010005168.1, forward strand.
ATAGAATCTACTAATTGAATCAATCAAGCGGTAAGTGATCAATGGCGCGGAAATCGATAAATGTACAGAGGGCGCTTGAAGCAAATTCTCAAAAAAAATTAAATTCAAATCTTCAATAGTCTAATAAGCTTAATTTTATTAAAAGTTTTTAATCACAACAAATCATTTTCAGAATATTGAAATAGTGAATAAAATATCAATTGAAGTGTAAAAATATCAATATTTTCATATTTTAAGCTAATATTAAAAATTATTGAACTGAAAATAACTGCAATTATATTGTGAATTTTGATATCTTAATGATATTTTATGTCCTTTATCAATATATTTTATAAAATAGTTGAAAAATCATAAAGATATGACTGACTCAGTCTGTAAATTTTATGGTTTGATACTACGAAATATCTTACTCACCTAATTTTCTTGCAAGTTTGATGTGTTAACAAATTTGCACCAAATTTTTTGTTTAATTATCGATATTTAAGTTCGTAGAAGCAAAAATTTGAAAAAATTCATATACATGAGCCTGTAACTTTGTTGTTATTGATGATAAGAAAAAATTGACTGGAACTTTTACTTTTTGCTAAAAAATGCAAAAAACCGAAAATTTAAATTTTAAAGCTATATAACAAATCAAATATTGAAGATAGAAATTCGACTCAAAAAAATTTTTTGTACCAAATTTAATAATAAACAAGGTCCATTCATTCGTTTTTTTTTTTAATAATTTCATCACAGTTTGCAGGACAAAAAACTAATAAAAAATCATGTTTCCCATGTTATTTAAACGGAAAAACTTTAAGATCGATGGAGGACCTCTTCGAGTTTGATTTTTGAGCTCCGCTTTCAACAGGAGCTTTGTTGGGACATCTTCTAAGATATTTTGGACTGTGAGCAAAAAAAAATATCGTCTTTTTTGGCACACCCTAATATATATATATATATATATATATTGTAATGTAATGATGAATTGTCTTTTAACAATTGTTATGAATTTGTCCCGCTTCGGCTACAAATTGATATGAAATGTTGATAAATAATTATTTTCGCTCCGTATATAATTATTTTTGCTCTGTATGATATATTGTAATGTAATAATAATTGCTAGCTAACGTCACTATTTTCTCGTCACGTTGCTGCCAATTGTTATTACTCTTTCTAACCACGACTAAACTCAGTTGGTACGCCTTGCGTCTCAGATAGCCGGTCCTGGCAATAGAGCCACTGCCCTGTCTTGATGTTCAACCCAAACTATTTTAGTTCAGAGTTAATAAGTAAGATATGCAGATCATTGTGGAAAATAAACCAGAAAGTATCGAGAAACAATTATTTCCTTTATTCAGGAAGACTTATTTTCACCTGGCCTACGATAGATAACTCATACTATAATCAATTGACGAATTTTCATAGAAAATAATGAAACAGCGATGGATACAGTATACATAACCTCACCTTTTCTTTGAGGATGGAAGAATTCTTTTATAGTTCAATACCCAAAATGAAAAAGAGTTCTTCAGATAGACGAGTTATGTTGTGAAGTGATTCAGTTTGTGATATGCAATAAAAAAGTGTATACCTGGAGCTGGAACTATCGCTGTTACAATACATGCCAACAATCTGAAATCCTTCTTCAATCCACAACTCTCAGGAACTCTCCAATTGCAAGAGAAACCATACAAATCCCCAGAAATCAGCTTGGAAACAATTTTATGTGGAGTACATAAAAGGTAATCTTGTTTTCTCCTACTTATTTTTGTCGAAATGCTCTTGAGGTTGAATCGATTAGTTTATTATAGACAAAAAACCTTGTATTCGTAAAAATCTTGGAAAATTTGTTCCTAAAATTTGAACGTGGCGTCGTTTTCTAAAAATTTTTCAATCTCCCTCAGCTTTGTTATTTCTTCCCCTGGATATTTCTGTTTTGTCCATTTCATTTGAATTTTCAAACTCGCGCACTATCTTGTCACATTATCACTCATTTGGGGTTATTTGAAAAAACTTATGAACTTTTATATTCCACATTTCTTATTAACTAAATACAATCTCTAAGGATAATTATCTTTGACATTTCTCAGTTCTCATCTTTCCACAATTTCAAATCCTACATCTGACCATACTGTTCTCTGATTGGCTATTGTCATCGAGGAGTTCGTTGTTCTCCCATTGGCTATTTTTAGTTAGATACACTTTCATATACTGTATGTTTCAAGCTTATAATTTTGTTGATCACATTTAATTCAGAATGATTTCGTAAATCTAGACTTTTTTGTTGTATTTTTGAACAATTCTAGGTTGTTATCCTTTTGACAATGTATGGAAATGATTCCATTATAGTATTTGCATATTTTTACCTAACAATATTATACAGAGGCTTCATAAAGGAAATATAATCTCAAAAATATGTAAAAACCATATCTCATGAACTACTTACTATTAAGTTATCATTATTTTTGTGTTTTTTTCATGAAATTGTTTCCTTTTTTCCTTTCAAAATATATTACTGGCCCTTCATAACATAACAACATTCCTAAATTTATATTCAATATTTTATACTAGTTAGAAAATCTTGGATATCAATTTCTTTATTTACAGTTATCAAATCTACATTACTTGATACTATTTTTCTAATTTCAGAAAACTACCCTTGCTGGATTCCCACCAGTTCAAGAAAAACAAATTCTCCAACGATATCTATTATTTACAACTACTAATATTATGTTCTTTTATTTCAGAAAAAACTTGACTCCGGACATCTTTTCTTATCAAGAGAGGAAACTTTCCAAGATATCTTCATATATAACATTTTATATTTTATGATTATCTTACTTTCATTTTATATTTTATACTGATATATAATTTTTTTAATATTCATTTGATTTTACAATTACTGGTACTGCTTCCAATTATACTGTCTTATTATTTTTCCTATCTCTTTCTTTAGTTGTTCTTTTTATTTACAATAAATTGGAATTTTTTAATTTAATTTTTTTTTGTGTACATACTCTTTGGCTTTTTCTTCATTCATACATAATTAACTTATTATATTCATTTATAATTCATCAATATACCTTCATTTTAATTATTAATATACCTTCATCATCATCATTATCATCATATTGCTTATAATATATTTCTTTAGTATTATTATTATCATCATTATCATCATATTTCTTATAATATACTTCTTTAGTATTATTATTATTTCCACTTTCATTTCTCACATACATTCTTTTTATACACAAACTATTTTTATCTTCAGTTCTTTTAATTTTTCTTCAAAATTCACATTATTTATTATCCATTTCTATATTTTTCCTTCTTTATAATCTATATTGTTTTTCACTTTACTTTATCTAACTAATCTGTACGATAGCAAGCTGTCTCACCAATTGACCATTGTAAATCAATTTATTGTATATCAATTGACAATCCCCGTACTCAAGAGAATTGCCACCGGCATTTGTTTCATTTTTGACCCTGGCAGGTAAGTATAATAGAATTCATAAAGTCCTGGTAATTGATCGAACAAAATGTTCAATTTGACATTTTTCATCTATTTTGCTGCTGTGGTGTTTCAATATCCTATAGCAAGAGATCGATGAACCATTCGATTCCACAGTTACGTTCTTGGGTGTGGTCAGGGTTAACAATATGTCAGTTTTTCTAGCTGCTCGAGTTATGATGCATGACCGAACGAAAGCAGTTGGCTCGCTGATGAATTAGATCCCAAGTAAGAATTCATTTTGTTTTTCTCCCGATACTTGCAGAGTAACGTTTTCGTCATCTTAAAATGACAATAAGACTGATATACTGATATTAGGGCTTTTTAATCCAGAATAAAGTTCCTGAAGGTGATGGTTTTATAAGAAACTTGAATTCTCTACGCAGAATTCTAGCCCTATAATTGCTCCTCGCTAAGTTGGTACTTAGTGAGGGGTAGATCAGGAGTGTGAACACCGTAATCTGGGCTTCGACAAAGGGTGGTTCTCAGAGTAATTATTACGAGTAGCCCGTGAAGTTTTTTTTGTTTGAAGACAATTTCATAATGTCATGAAGTGGATGAATTCAATATCCACGGAGCCACCAGAAAAATAACTTTTCGAACTCATATTGTAAAAATAGGAAAATTGGTCTTTAAATTAGATATTTCGCAAAGAGATTGTGTAGGTAATTATATTTTGATAGAGGTGCCCCAGTTTATGTTCATTGTTGGAGCTCATGAATTGATAAGTTAACGTTCATTTTTGTTCAATTTATTGAATAAAATATATTGTTGAAGTTCTCATAACCTTGTGTGATGAATTGAAATTGTAAAAATTGAATGAGTAGTAGTTTAAATAGAATTGTTATATTGTGGTTACAGTTGGAAGCTTATATGGAAAGTACCCTCCAATTTTCAAGCATATAAACTATAGAATCAGAGCAGTGTTTGAGCTAGGATAAAGACAGGTCTGTCTGAATGACTGCAATCAAAAACAAGCTGAGTCCAGTCTCAAGGGCTGAAATTGAGGCCTGCAGACCTCTGAAGATTTCAATTGAGTCAAAAGACCAGACCCCTGGACATCCGTATCTCCATCTGTTGCTACCCCTGGTAACTGGAGTGAACAACTATGAAGTATGGCGCCCGAGGGTAGAAGTTGACTTCAAAAATAGTTTGGAAAAGTGTCTTGGCGTCATAAATGAAGTAAAGATTCTGGGGATAATATTTATTAGTCCCGATCCAAGAAAAACGCTACACAATATACATAAAAAATAATTGATAGGAGTAATAATTGTTCCAAATCACTCTGGGAATGTGTTGATGGATAATGAAATAGATCCAAACCTGCAATACAAATATCAAATGATGAATCGAAAAACGGTAAAGTATCGAAAAACCTCGGCAAAATATGTAATTTCTCCAATGAATTTCATTCAACTCTGGGTCAAATATATGCGACTGAAATCACTGAACACGAAATTTATCATAATGTGGAACAAAAACTACAAAACACCATGTTAATTACCGAAACAGATGAAAGAGAAGTGCCAGATATTATAATGGGGCTCAAACCCAGATCTTGATGGTATTCAAGAATAGAAAAAAAAACGGAAATAGTTCATTATAGGCCACTGACGAAGTAATAGGAACAATTTTGAAAATAAGACTGGTAAGTTTCGGAGAAAAGTACAAGTTGATTTTTGAAAGGAAGTATTGATTCAGAAAGGAGACATCGTCAGAAAATGCGATATAAGCTCTAACATCGTACATTTATGAAACTCTCCGAAGCATTCAAAACAGTGAGTCACAGTAAACTATTGAAAAAACTAGAGGCCGAGAATATAACATCTCTGAAAGTTACCCTCGTGATAGTGTGCATATGGTTAGTATTGACGGCACGATAACCAATTCTATGGAAGTTTCGTTTGGAACTGTACTGGGACCAATCTCATTCACTTCATTCATGAATAAACTATTACATATAAAAACTAGGAAAGGAGTTTTGGGCTTTGCAGATGACACTACCATCCTCTGTAGAGAGCCACCATGGCAAGAACTCAAAATGGCAGCTGAAAGAAACTTCATGAACATTGAAAGATGGTTTCGTCACAACTATTCAACTATACATTTTGAAAAAAACAAATACTCACCCTTTGCATCCTACTTCAACGGATTACCAAATAAGGGACAACTCAGTTTTAGTAATGACCACCAAATACCTGAAACCTATTCCATTCAATTCTTAGGAATCACCATTAACAGGCACTTACGCTGACATGAAAAACTTAATTCGGAAACTAACAGGTACACATTTCGAATTAAAATACTTAAGGAACTACTTGTAACGTGAACCTTCGAAAACGCTGTACTATACATTTATACAGTCCCAAATAACATATGGTATAATAGGATGGAAAGGAGTGAATTAATGTTAACTTTCTTATTTGAATGTTATCTAAAAATTGTTTCGAGAATAATACTGCACAAGGGCAGAACGTATATACAAATAAGCCGCTGTAATGGAAGTACGTCACCTGTCCTGTTGGTATACTCAGTAACATAAAAAAGGCAATATTCATCTAGAACCAGTCACACACTTCTTCAACACAAGAAACAAAAAAACCTCTTTGAATGCCCCACGCTGTGAAAAAACTGTTGAACAAAAGAATGCTCCGTATTTAGGACCAAGACTCTACTGAAAAGTCGATTATGGATAATGAAAGAACAATTTTTCGAAACTTCGTGATCGTGAAACAAAATATCCCCAACTGAATTATATTGAATTCGACTCCACCTATAAATGACGCGATCAATTTGAACTGTTATAACATGAGATTCAACTCTAATATGATCTCAAAACAATTCGTGTCGTACAGACCGGAAAAAAAATATATTGGAAATAGAATCACTACACTCTCCTCTCTCTAGATGAAGAATAAAAAAATAATTTCAAATCACCGAAATTATATAATGCAAAGTAGAATCGGTAATGAACCTGTTTACTCATAAATTCACGAAGGCTTGACATTACGCTTTGGCCTCACCGTAATTGTGAAAGATTCACCTGATGAATGGCACTGTTCGAAATTTGGGACATATGTGTTTTGTTGATATTTTCCAGATGAACTCGAGCAGTACAGTTCAATGGCGGCGTTTCGTTTTGTTCTGCACTTTCATTATCGACGATGGGTATACGACATATAACATTTGATGATTTGTATGACTTTCCATGTTCGATTAATATCGGGTACAGAAACAAGATAGGTAAATTTTCCAATTATTTTTTTGATGATATCAGGTTTCCATGTAACTGTGTTTGTTGAACGTTAATCTTCCACATTAACGTTTTCTTTTTGAATGTTCAGATTGTTCGCTCGATTTCTGGTTGATTTTATTCCTAATTTCATTCACCGAGGGTTTGAGCAAATCAAATTTTGTACGCATATTGCGTCCAAACATTGGAATCGAAAGAAAGCAACCATTGTAGAATGAAAAGATGTTCTGTAATCTAAAAGAAAATTGTTTAAAATCCAAGAAATATCAATATTTCTATTAGTGATGAGACCATCATCCATATAATTTTTTAAAATTTTTGCTGCTACCTCTATGGATTGAAAGAGAGTGATATAATATGTGTAACATCGTACTTACCCAAAAATGACTCAAATTCCGAACTAAAGAAGTTTCGAGAATTGTCAGACACTGAATATTTGGGTATTCTAAATCAAGAAAAGTTGGAGTAGAGTGCTTCATCATCGTAAAATTTTGAATCATCGTTTTTGCAGGGAATACTTCAATCCATGGGGAATTTGCGTCTAGTACAATTGAGAAGTAGTGAATTTGAAATGTTCCAAAATAATCAATGTATTCGCTGAAAAAATTCAGGCTAAAAAAATTCAGGCTAAATTCAGGAATCAATGTATTTTTTGGAGGACTGCCTTATTGAGAGAACAATTTCAACTTAATTCTGTCAATTTTTCGATATATTCATGGATTCCATGCCGGTAAAAATGATTACGAGCAATGCTTTTCATCTTGATGACACCTAAGTGAATGATGATGCGCCAATATGAGCTTTTTTGTCCGTCCGTTATAACAATTCGATGATTCCTATGTAAAATGTTATTTTAAACTGAATGTTATTCTAATCGGATAGTACTGTTTCAATTCCACGCTATTCTTCGAACTTTCAGGCCAAACAAATCTTCGTATTTGATAAACTTTTGTAAGACTTCTCAAAATCTACGTGTTTTTTGATATGCTTGAAATGAATAGCTGCCAATCCATTTTCAAAAAAAATACTTGAAATAGTAACCAGATTTTCACTGACTTCCACCGTCGTTAGGTACATGTGAACTTGGAAGGAAATCTGTGTTAATTTCTGCGGACTTAAAATATTCAATTATATAGCAATAATTGGAAAGCGACGTAATACATTCGCTGAATATTGCGTTATACAATTTTTTGCATTATTAATCGCCATCAAAGGCTAGTCAATTACCTTGGTGAATTCCATATTATACAATAACTGATTGAACTAGCACAATGCATGAATTATACTAATACCTCCTCTCTCCATCTGATTTTAACCTTTTTCAGCATCTGAGAGCATATACAGCTCGTATACACTATATGTTGCTTCACTTCATTCTGTAAAACATAACTAATCATATTCTCTGGATTATAAGACGTTAGTCCACTTGCTGACATCAATAAATCTTCAATCATTCTGAATGCTGAATCTCACTCTCGAATCCAGAAGAATTGTATGTCTATTTCAAGCAAGCTATACAGTGCGGCTTTCAATAGTCCCCCCTGTTAACTTTTGAAAGACAACATGAGTGCCCGATAGTTGACGCGGAGGGCACATCAACTTAGGAATTTCAAATAGCAAGGGGAGTCAAGTGGCACATCGTTGAAAAAATGAATCAATTCCCTTTTCAACAATCTAGTTTTATACAATATGCATTTGAAATGTCAAGTATAACAAAATTTCGAATGCATATTGTGAAAAAACGTTCAAACGAAATTCAAAAAGAGGAGAATGGTAGAAAGATAATTGAATTATATTTTCAACGATGTGCCACTTGAGTTGACCCCCCATGCTGTTTGGAATTTTCAAGTTGATTTGCTAACCCGCACCATCTACCAAGGAATCACAATGTCTCCTATTTCGGAGAGTAGTATCGGTGATAACATTCAAAATAGGTTTGGTACCGTTTTTCTATGTCGAAGCGTTCAAAAAATAACAGTGAGGGGTGAGGGGGAAAAGTCTAAGAAAAGCCAAACTCACAATAGTGATTCCTTAGAACAACCATAGTTGAAAGAAAAATTGAATTACCTTTTCAACGATGTGCAAATCGACCTCTATGCCTTTCGAAATTTTATCTCAAAAAGTAGGACCGGTAAAACCATTCAATAAATTTCATGTGTCATTGTTCCACATCAAACCGGTCAAAAGTAATTGAGATAACGGTACTATTCAGATCCGAACTTATATTTGACATTTCGAAAGCCCATTGTGAGAAAATGTTTGGACGAAATTGAAAGAAAATAGGATGGTTGAAAAGAAAATTAAATTACCTTTTCAACGATGTGCCACTGACCCCCATGCTATTTTGAATTTTCAAGTTGATGTGCCCCCCGCGCCATCTATCGGGCAATCGCAATGTATTTCATTCCAAGAAGTAGTATCATTTAATACTTTTTTTTTATCATTCTAGTCCTTGGGTGAAGCGAATAAAATTTAGCACATGATTTTCCTCGAAAAATTGAGAAGATGCCCCGGATATATGTGAATGAAGAGAAGTTACTCAATGGAAACCAAGAGCACTTGCTCCGAAGAGGAGTCGACTATTGACTCAAAGTACATGCTCCTATTTCTGAGTGAATGAAAATGAGTACTCGTTTCAAAATGGGAGTAGGTACTCAAGAAATTTTCGATCTGCTCATCCATAGACTCAGTTTGGTCAAGTGAAGACGTTTTCATTGATAATGGCAGACTTTTCACCTATTCGTGCCAAGAAACTGTACAGAGTTCGGCAATCGATTATCCGCCACTTTATCGCTTTGATAAAATTAATGTGGTTGAGCTATCATTTCCATTCCTTATTCGATCCGGTTTGGATCTCCTGAATTGCTCTGTTCTTCTTTTCCTTCATTTTAGGGACAGTTTTTAGTGTTTTAAATTGTTATTAACGTGGCTTGGTTTATGGACTCCACGTTATTTTTTTTTGAAGGCCATAATTTGAGTACAAGCTATCGAAAGTCAGAGAAAATACTAAAGTGCTAAGGTGTTTCCTGTATGGAGGACATTGGAAACCGATCATGTTTGTCCGAGTATGCCTCATTACATGAAAGGGGGTGAGAGCACTTACTCGTCACCTGAGCATGTACTCCAATAAATAATTGAATTTGTATTCACATCAAAAGAGAGGAACAGGACTTATTCATCATTTTCTGAGCATCTTCTCCGGAGCATGCACTCCAACTTCATTCACATCACTGATGGACTCTCAAAACGGCTTCTTTCAAATGATCAAGAACCTTCTCAAGTCGCAATTTTTGCTCAATATTATTTTTTCCTCGAAATCTAATATCATCCAGGAAAGCTACGGATACTTCAATATTTTGTAATAGAGATTCCATGATTTTCTGGTATTTGGCGCAGGCGCATGCAACACCGTAAGATAGTCGTTGATATAGAAATAATCCCCTATGCCTGATATCATTACCAGTTCTTTTGATTCATCATCCGAGCATATCCGGAAAACGGGATAACACAAAACGGGATAACTGGAAGCGGGTAAAGCACAGGCATAAGCTAGATGGAACAACACAAAGAATAACAGAAAAAGTTCAAATCCAATGCGGAAGAAGTCGCGGGTTTGCAATCACCATTACACATTGAGAAAATTGATTGCATTGTAACTATTATTCATTATCCCCTATTATCTTTATATTTTGGCTCCAATTGATCATCTGTTTATTTGACGATTTACTCATACAAGAGCGTTCTGCGTCATACCCCTGGTATTTGAAATGACCGCAAATCATTTCTGATATGTTCTGTCTAGAAATCACAGAAACGTTATTATAATTCAGTCCTACTGGGTGTTAAATTTCATTTCATATGCAATAATGGAGATCCAATCGAAAGTTGGAAAAAATGCTTTTAATTGTGAGAATCTCGAACAAAATTGTTTTCAGATACAAAATGATTTGTGTGTTTTCAGGCCCTTCCATTGAAATTTCTCACATATTTGAAAATATAGTTTCTAAATATACAATCTTCATCAAGCACACATATTTTTTTTCCCCAGAAGTGGATCTTGACTTGCTACTTCCAAAATCTAGGGAAGCCTTCAGGAAGCAAGCTTATACACTGCGGCTTTTTTTTATAGTCCCCCCCCTAACCTAACCTAACTTTTGAACGGTTCGACATAGAACAATGGGACAAAGCCATTTTGATATCATTCACCGATACTACTTTCTGAAATTAAAGTCATTGTGATTGCTCGATAGATGGCGCGGGAAGCACATCAACTTCAAAATTTCAAAATGCATGGGAGAGTCAAGTGGCACATGGTTGAACAGATAATTCAACCGTTCTATATTTTCCAAATCTCGTTTCAATGCTTTTTCACAATATGCATTTGCAATTTCAAGTATACGTACGCCTCTGAATGGTCCCCTCACCTTGATAACTTTTGAACGGTTTGATGTGAAACAATTACACATAAAATATATTGAATGGTATTTCCGGTCCTACATTTTGAGAGAAGATACATAACAATTACTCGTCAGAGGGCGTTTGGGGCTGGGGCGGGGGCGCAGTGGCTTAGCGTCCGACTGAGAAGCATAAGATTTTGGGTTTGATTCTCAGCCAGGGCAGAGATTTTCAATTTGAATAGTGAGAATTTGAATTCTTAATTTTTTAGCTGGACTGAGGATGTCCTTTGACGATTCGCTGTTGCGTTCAAATTAACAGTGCTGCTCCTAGGTGGCATATGGAGTTGATAACAAGGCCTACCAAAAATACCTCTTTGTGAATGATACATTCTGTATTTGTGAGAGTCCCGCCGTCATAGACGTACAAATGAATATGGGATGCAGTATTGGCTAGAGCAAATCATAGCTGCATCTCCTCGATACAACCCCCCTGTCATACGCCGGTTAGAGGCCGGATGAGAACGGATTTTTCGCAAGGGGGTATGTTTTCATTGCGCCAAGTGGAAGCAGAAGTACAAAAATGAAGTGAGAGAGAGAGAGAGAGAGAGGGCGCTGAGGGCACATCAACTTGAAAATTTCGAGAGGCAGAGAGGTCGAGTTGCACATCGTTGAAAAGGTTATTCAATTTTTTTTTCAAATATGGTTGTTTTGTGGAATCACAATCGCGGGTGCGGCTTCTTATATTTACTCCCCTGTTAATTTTTGAACGGTCCGACATAGAATAACGGGATCAAAACCAATTTGAATTATATCACCGATACTACTATTTGAAATAAAAGACATTGTGGTTGCTCGAAAGATGTTGGGGGACATCAACTTAAAAATTTCAAATATCATTCCCAGCCAAGTGGCACATCGTTGAAAAGATAATTTAATTCTTCTTTCAACCATGTGATAATTTTTAAATTTCAATTTTTTTTTACAAAATGTATTTCGAATTTTGTTATACTTGACATTTCAAATGCATTTTGTGAAAAAAAGTGTTGACGAAACTGAAAAAAAACTAGATGGTTGATAAAATAATTCCGTTATTCTTTCAACGATGTGCCAATTGGCTCCACATGCTATTTGAAATTTTTAAGTTGATGTGCGCCTCCGCGCCATCCATCAAGCAACCACAATGTTTTTCATTTCAAAAAGTAGTATCGGAGATATCATTCGAAATGGTTTCTGTCACATTATTCGTCGTCAAACCGATCAAAAGTTAACAGTGGGTGGGGGCTATGAAAAGCCTCACTGTATAGCACAAAAGATGGGGGAAACTTCTCAGATTAAAAAAAGCGGTACCTTTTTTTTACAGATAATGGAAAACGGAGGAAATGATTCTGCAAAAAAAGTTCAAAATTGAAAAAAAAAATTAATGAATAAAAAAAATATATATTTATTGAAAGATCGACGAAATCAATAGCAGAGTTGACAGAACTCCCAAAAAAATCTGAAGCAATTATCGGTTCATCAACAATCAATTCAGAATTTTTCATCCAGAAACTAATTAGAAATCTCTGATGGTGTCTGAAAGGACTTCGTAGAAGCTTCCTCTAACCGTGCATTATCTAGTGACACATAATGAACTGGGAATTCCAAAAGGATTTTGCGTTCAGTTTCAATCTCTTACGTAGCACCTACGTAGATGAGTATTATTCAAGCTTTGTTCATCATTCGAACGTCAGATGCAATGTCGCTCCGTTACTTTCTGCAAGAATGAATTTTTCAGAGCATGGATCAGAGAATGGGGCTTTTTTGTCATCTAAATGTGCTAGAGGTGTAATGGAATATATCTATTTTGCTACCGTGGCATTATGATCCATGATATTTTATTATCAATTGTTCAACTCCATCAAATGATTGCAATGATATGCATATTTCATTCTTTATGACAGAAGAAATATTTCTTGTATTGATACATTCATTTCTCAGTAATTGTGTGAAATTTTAAGAGCAATTATTCCTACAATTTAATGAAATTCATAAAGTACCCTGCACCGTTCTTATGGAAAAAGAGTTCCAGTTGAATTGGCTGAAAATTTAGTGAAATATAGTTTATGATGTCCTGTTCAACGACATATAATGAACAGTTTTTGGGATACAGGGTGTTGAACTAGGGGAAACAGGGTTATTTTTTACCTTCAGAAAATCAATAATGTGGCGATTATTTTGTTACAAAAAGTCATGGATAATTATTACAATCTCAATATTGTCGACAAGAGTTGAAATGAAAAGTTCCAAGACTCCGTATTCAGGGTGATTCTTTTTCTACTAGCCAATGACAAGATTTTTATGTAATTCTTTGAACAAACTCAGAGAAACGCAAAAGCCCGTAGGCTTGCAGAATAAGTAAATATCATTTGATTCCAAAATTGGGTGATCTGAGGTTATTTTCATACAGGCACTCAAAATTGTCTTTTTTAGTTGTATTCATTTCAAATTTTTTCATGTACATATATGCAAATTAAACATGGAGTAGAAAACTAAATATAATATGATCAATTTTTTGTGGCTCATGTCTATTCATTGCATTTTGTACGGCTCCTATGGTTTGGTTAGGGTATAGCCCGTGAAACGAATGTTTCTGGGGTACGATTCGCAGGCCATCAACCATACGACAAGACAGTAGCAGGATGTGCGCAGGTACCGATAGTTCGAGCAGTAGATTTACATGTGCATTATTATTCATCAAGTGCATTTTCCTCTCTTCCATCATGCATACACTTCAAAACATGAATAATGTGGCTGTGACATTATTACAAAAAGCTATAATCATATATGTGACCTACATAGATGTATTTTTTGTGTGATAACTTGAAATCATCAAGGAAACGCTAAATCTCAACACCTCAACATAGGCAATAGGCACGTGGTCTGATCTCAAAGTTACGGAGTAGCTTTGAATAGGACCGGTTTCGGAGGTTTACCTCCATCATCAGTGTCGCTTTGCGTCAGCTCTGGAAGTACTAGGATCGAATGGATTATACACTTCCATGTTGTACAGCATGTAGGATATACATACGTAAAAAGTGTTCATTTTGTATGAGAATTATTCTGAGGAACAGTAAAACTGTATCACCTCAACGCGGCCATCAGTAGACACTTACCGTCAGTGATTTAATCTCGAAGCAACACAGTAATTTCAAGTGCACCGACAGACCGGTTTCAAATGTCTCAAAAAATTAAAAACGTTATAGGTATGTCGATACGTTTTGTAATGGAAAGTTTTGAGGATATTACATAGGGTGATTCTTTTTTACGAGCCGATGATGAGATTTGAATGTAATTATTTGTATAAAATCAGATAGACTTGCAACGTACGTGGATATCATCAAAATATAAAATAAAATAAAAAACTAAACCTAATGAAAAAATTTTTGTGGCTGTGGTCCTCACTGCATCTTGAACGAATCCTATGAATTGGGTCAAGGGGTAGCGAATGTTCGGTTGATGGCATGCGTACCTCGGAAACTATATTACACTAGCAATATGTGCGCAGGTACCGACAGTTCGACCACCAGATTTACAGGTGCAGTAATAACCATCTATAGCTTCTCCTCCATTGATTATTCCTTCATTATTTGTTGGTCGGTATGAAATCCACAGTTGATATTCAGCTGCATTTCTGAAACGAGAGAATACTTTTACCTGTAAAAGCCCTGGCCGCGATAGTCTGTTGATATCTCTCGGAATTTCAAACTGAAATTTTTCGATGTGATCCCTCTGTAATTCGTCTTACACATGAGATGGTGTCAACTTTACTCGATGAATCCCAATTGTGAGCGTTTTCATAGAATCAAGTGTCAGAATTGGAAAATATTGCAACTGTTCAGCATCCAAATGCACCCAGCTTTGAGAATTTCTAGTATTCAGATTCTCTACATCAACTAGTGCTTGAACGACATTTGGTTCTCTAGCATTTTCAAGTAATTTTTGAGCCAATGGTGCATCGGCTCCTTCCATGAAGAGAGGAGGGCGATACCTATTAATAATCGTTTCAGCTATCTGGTAAAAATATCCTAGATGGAAAAATAATTTGATTTGATTATTTTGCTGTAGAAACTTGAACATTGACTTTATGTGGCCTTTTCGTGTTTCTACTATCCCCTTCGACTCTGTAATCAAACGAGAGTCATTAGCATCTTCGATTGAGAGTTGGTGTTGGTTAGGCAGCATTAGTGCTGGCATTTTATGCACAATGCCTAGGTGTCCAAGAATTTCATCAGTATCACGGTACCCCCTATCCAGATTTCATTCTCCCGGAACCGTCTTCTCATTATATTACCGTCTAGTTCAAATTCATTCTGCAAAATAGCAGCGTCATTATTTTTACTATTAGAGAAGTATGGCCTCCGAATGTCGATTATGTTGCCGTCAGGTACTACTATTGAAATAGGTTTCAGTAAGTGTCGGTCTTTGTTTACCACAAAACGACTGCTGCAATCTCTGGAATTGCTACCATTCTGAAGCTGTAAGTTCCCTTGATAAAAGTGATTGCTCGAAAAAATTTTAGCTCTGGATTATAAAGTACATTAGCAAAGTCCGTAACTTGTTTCGCAATATAATTTTTGCTACTAATTGCATTTGATCTCATGTTGGTAGTCACGAAACGTTGCATCAAATATTTTCTAGCAAGAGCCACGGCTGGAATTACTGCCTGTCTAATTGAATAGCCAAATATTACACGTACAAAATCATCAGTCCATGACGCATTTTGCACAAGAACATCACATATCTGTAATAATCTTTTTGGCGTACTCCATCGCAGTAGGTTGATAGTTCCAGAAACCGCTGTCCATTAACTGGGTATAAACATCAAAATTCCCTATCACTATCACTATTCTCGTCGTATATTTACTACATTGACTGACTCCTTGTAAAAATGGCTGAATAATTTCTCCTCTTATTACATGGGGTCGGTTGATGTAACGCAATCCAATCAACAAGAGTTGTGGAATATATTCTCGCTCATCTGAATGATCTGCAAAATATTTGAACTTTTCGGGAATATGAATATATTTTCAAAATGAAAACTGTCACCAATAAATTATTACAAGGTCATTATTTTGCTCTATCAAATAGAGTAACCTTACTAAAGGGCTTCAACACTGTCACCAATATATAATTTTTTCAATTCTATATATCAAATTTTGACACTGGTTTTTATCACCTTCTGGTCCCAAAAAGATATATTTCGGCTCAAAGCCATCAATGAGTCTCAAGTGATTTTCCGCAATGAGGCTTTTAAGGAGGCTACTGTAATAATAAGACCAAACTAAATATTATAACCATATATAATGAGAAAAAAAATTAATTTGACACACAAAAAAAACTTTACACAAAACAATCTTTAGGATTGGGAGAAAGCTCAAAATAAGGTCAACTTGAATTATAAAATGTATAGGAAAATCGTTATTCTAATATTAGAAAATTGCAAACATTATATTCAATTTAATTTCCCTATAGCTTCACCTAGAGGATATTCAAAATTTGACTATATTTTATAAACTCGATATGTAAGAGACCAATTTTCAAATTCGTTTAATATATGTTTCACACCCAATTATCATCATATAATTTTTTCTACATCTATAATTAGCCCCTAACAAAAAAAATACACCAAAAACAAAGAAAACCACCAGATCCCAATCCAACTACAAGTATCAGTAGCACCACGTACTCTAGCTATATTCTTACCTAGCGTATAAAATTATCCAACGATGAAAACTTGTGCAATCCCAGAAAGGTCACTCATCTATAATTAGCCCCTAACAAAAAAAATACACCAAAAACAAAGAAAACCACCAGATCCCAATCCAACTACAAGTATCAGTACCACCACGTACTCTAGCTATATTCTTACCTAGCGTATAAAATTATCCAACGATGAAAACTTGTGCAATCCCAGAAAGGTCACTAATGGATTTTATTTGACTTGCTCTAGGAAAATACTTACTATTCTCTACAGAGAGATTACACTTATTTATATCTTTCCCGTATACCAGCAAGCAAAAAAAATTTTTATTTCGCGATCAACACTCGCCTGAAGTCAACCCGTTGAACTTATTTTATCAAAGGAAAATCTTCCTTTTTCAAAGAAAACGTACCGAAAATCCAACAAGTCGCAAATTGGATCTCATCAAAATATCTACTACTACGCAATAACCCGCCGATAACTGATTTCAAGTTCATCCTATTTAGCGCTTCAAAAAGTTATCATGGGTGTAGTCCCTACTGGAAGAATCCTATCGGTTTTCAACTGAGCGTCTTTTTGAAAATTTTTGGCCTCATTATTCTAGAACTCAACATTTTTCTTTTGTTAATTAATAACAATACATATTCATAGAATTCAGGAATTTTTTAATATAAATACAATTTCAAACAAATTAAAATCAAAATCATTTCTTTTTGAGAGTCCACAATCATATACAAGTTGTGATTATACCATAACCCATTGAATTTAAATTATTATTTCCCTTAAACCATGAGTTTCTCAATAAAATTATACAATTAACAATTATAATTTCACATCAAACTGATCTAGAAAAACTTATTTCTATATAAATATAATACTTTGTTAAGTGCTACAATACAAACAAATATGATATCGCTCAGTAACTACTATTCAATAATTTAGTAATCAATAAAATGAATAATATTTTCGTTTTTAACATAAAAATATTCAACGATGCAAGTTTATTCCATCTGATTCCATCCATCTTCATATCGAGAATGACGGAATGGGGGAAACTAACATTCCTCGATATGCCTTCCTTAGATAGAGTCAATAAGACTGTTTGATGAAAGGAAGTACATACGTTCCAGCAGATATTTTCACCCTCACTAATGCCATCAACATGAAGAAATATACCACATAGACTCTATTCCTAAGGAAAAAAATTGCAAATATCTCAATTAATTCGTGGAAAATATCTTATATTGAATCAAAAACACCAATCTACCAAACAATCAATCCATACAACCAACGATAAAACAATATACAATTTAAATTCAGTACAGTTATGCAGCATATTTTGCAAAACGACAAGTATAAATCATGAAAAATAACTTATAATTGTCTGAAAATAACCCCTGATCCGGAAAGTTGATTCATCAAAATACATTGAGTGAATCGTCCTTCCCATTGCGGATTCTGATGGATAAATGAAAAAGTCCTTTCAGTCTCAGCTTAGCAGAAATCGATATTAGTTCAGTGTTGAATCATCGTGTTTAGCGCAGATATTTTCCAGTGATATATTTCACAAATTTTTGTGCAAAACAATTGTTTTAGTGAGTTCGACATAATATGTATTATGTGTTAGTAGATTTTGTGCAAAACAATTGTTTTAGTGAGTTCGACATAATATGTATTATGTGTGAGTAGATTTCAATATTATATGTGAATAAGGTGCTCCTTTTTTTTCATCATGAGAACATATGAATCATATTGATCGCTAGTATTATTCAGAAATCAACTAGCAATATATTTCACTGACGAAGGTATAGCCTCACAGCTCACTGAATATTATAATAAGAAATAACTGGGAATTCCTGAATTTAAAAATTTTTTGCGTATGATAATTTTTCAGTACTCTTCAGATACAATAATTTAATTATTTGATAAAAGATGGAATAGATAGTTACGATATGCAATGAATTATGGCTGGACTATATGAGTGTGAATATTACCAAGATGAGTGGATTGAAAAATTCCAATAATTTTACCCTTCAAAATCCAAGATAGTGATCATCATTTCAATTAATATTGATGATTATGAAGTTGGCTAGAATTGTATATGATATCAGAAATACATTCAATGTAATATACTTTCATTGATTATTCACCAGAAAGCAATGGGAAAATTTGCGATATTCCTATTTGTTACTCAGTTGTTCTATACCTATTCTGAAATATGTTACACTCAGACTGTCAACTTCATAAAACTCAATTTTTTTCGTCAATGTTCAAAGTTTGAGTTGAAATTGTTGACTCCTCGTGGAAATATATGAATGAAATGGTATTTTTTTGTCATGTAGGAAGTGTGTATCGATTTTTCGATCAGGTTGATGTGTTCATGATTTCCACCAATAATTCTTGTGGTATTTTGCTTTCTTTACACGATTTATATTAGCTTCACTTGTATGTTTGTTTGTTTGTTTGTTTGTTTGTTTGTTTTTTGTTTATTTGTTTGTTTGTTTGTTTGTTTATTTGTAAACGACTCCGTTGGTCGCGATTTTGACCCACTTCCAGACGTCCGAATGATTTGAAATTTGGCAAGTGTACATAATTCCGGTGACAATGCATTAAGAAATTTTTGTGTAAAAAAAACAAAATGGCGGCTCCAATATGGCGTACGAGTTTCGTGATTATGGTTCGATTCGCTTCAAAGTTGTTATCTGAAAATTTTTGTGGTCGGTGATTATGATTATCTTGTCAAAATTGGAAAATTCAAGATGGCGGCTTCACAATGGTGGACGAGTTTTGTGATTATAGTTTGATTCTATTCAAAATTGGTATGTGGGAGGTTTTTGGGGTCAATATATGATTCTTCTGTGAAAATTTGAAAAATTCAAGATGGCGGCTTCAAAATGGCGGCAGAGTTTTGCGATTATGGTCTGATTCTATTCAAAATTGGTATGTGGAGGTTTTTGGGGTCGGAGATTATGATTACCTGATTTGATAAGATCATTCCATTTTTTAATTTGCAAAAAAATAATGAAAATAATAGTTTAAGAAAAACTAAAAAAACACGCTTTCATAAATGAACCACACTAAAAAGTAGAAAATAAATAATAGTTTGAAAAAACTAAAAAACACGCTTTTATAGAAAACCAGACTAAAAAAATAGAAAATAAGAAAAAAAAATATTTTATTTAAAAAAAAGCGTGGGGTGCATGGTATCAATAATTATATAGTATTTACACACCTAGGGCAGTAAAGTAAGAAATGTCTCAGATCACAGGTAATTGTTGGCCTAGGCAATACCATGCATCCCACGCTTTTTTTTTAATAAAATACATGTTTTTCTTATTTTCTATTTTTTTAGTCTGGTTTTCTATAAAAGCGTGTTTTTTAGTTTTTTCAAACTATTATTTATTTCTATATATGTGTACATTCTGATATGTGTACATATCCAATCAAATCTTCTCCAGTGAGTGTGAAATATTATTCATTCAGCTTTTCAAGAGTAATACCAATACTCATTATTCCTCCAATCACTCGAGAAATAATTAATTTTACATTTTTTCACATTTCGAATATCATTGAATACGGTGAAGCGAAGCCTACAATAGTGTCATTACTGAGCTCCAACATCATTCCTCATAATTGATAAATGCCCAAACCAAGTTCATATTTTTGCAACAAATATCAAAGATCTTATAAACCAAAAAACAATGAAATAGTAATCTACACTGAAATCCTATAGCGCACTACCTCGATTCGAGAACCAACTTCTATTTCGTAAAAAATATCATCCTTTCAATTCAATTCTCACAATCGAGACATTTTCAAAACAACATCGTATTTTCTGTGTCAAAATATTGTAGAATAGAATGAAACGAATCCATGCATTATTCGACAATTGATAATAGCAATGAGCAATTTCCAATTTTTTTTCTCAAATAACAATTAATATCATGTAGCAAAAACCTCAATAAAAGATAAAATTGTCATTATCAAAGTTCACATCACTTTTGTGTCACATATCAAATCCATACATATTCATTCTAATATATGCCCACAGTCAAAAATGATTATGAAATTCGGAATTTGTAATTTTTCGCTGACAAGTTGTTTGAAAATATTTTTTCTGTGATATTCAAGAGTGGTTAAAATCATACGAACTTAAGTGATTATGGAATTCATGTATTTTGATTATTGGGAATTAATATGTTTTTTTCTAATCCAAAATAACAAGTTTAAGAATGGTTGCTCTGTTATTTCTCTTGGAAGATTTTGGGAATTACTTTTTGTAACATCCATATTGTTCTAGTAAACGTTGGTATGTCATATTGCGATACTACAACTATTGTTGAATGTGTGATATTGCACTATTTTTGATAAAACCGCGGGATGTATGTACATGCAATCATGAATAATGATTTTGATTTGTGATGAAATTGACAAAAAAGTGGACGCATATATAATTATCGGATAATGTACACTTGACATTTCATCATCGTTTTTAATTCCCATATATTTTTTTTTCGCGGTTTTTAATCGAATTTCCATGTAGCTATATAGCAAATTTATATTTTCCAAAAATAAAGTGCCACTTTTCATATCGGTCTATATATTATTCATTCAACTCGCAAAAGTGTGATACTATATCAATAAATTATGTTATTATTTTTTAGTTAGAAATGCAAGTGGTGACATTGATTTTTTTTTTGAGTTAGCCACAAAGTTTCGGAAGAAATTCAAGCTCAGTTTGACATCGAATCGAGGATGATACACTTTTACTGCAGTAGGTGGAGAGGAATGGGAGGAGATTATGTGATATTGATTTTTGAGTCAACTGAAAACTATTCGATAGAAATGCAAGATCACCTTGATATCGAATCGGGGTGCGCGAGTGCAAGTGCACACTGCAGTATTGGGGGAAAGGGTGGGGTGTTGGAAACATATTTATAAAGTGTAGAGTTTTTTTTTACATAATCATCCTCAACACTTTTCAAGACGACGAGTAGTACGTGTGTGTGTGTGTGTTTGTTAAAGTTTATTACTACGATGAATTCCAATGATATTGGTATTTTGGAAAAATTACTAACTGCTGACGAACATAGCAGGGTTGAAGTAGCAGCAGCATCAAAAGAGGACGATGACATGATGGATTTGAATTTTGATATTGATGAATCCATTTTGACAAGTGCGGCTGAGGTGCCAGATCTGCAAGATGTTTCTGTATCTCAATTGCCAACCAGTTCTCCACCTGTGATCTCTATTCCTGACCAAATCATTGGAAAGGCTCCTGTCATCCAAGTTCTTCAGGATATTCAGGTCCAGCCTCCAAAACGAAAGAGGAGATCCACCTTGACCTTCCCACCGCCACCACTCGAACTGTAAAACAAGATGATGCTCTGAACAGTTCGAAGCCGAGTACCTCGAAATCGTCGACATCGTCCTCCAAAGCTAAGGGAAGATCGAAAAAAAAAATGCATCTTCGAAAATTACATCCGCAGCCATTGGATCGCTAGCTTCGCATGTGCCACTGCAAATTTTTACACAGAAGAGAAATATTGCAAAACGTAACCTCGCTGAATCCAACAATACCATCACAAAGTGTGCTCAAGCTGATAAATAATTAGATGAAGAAGTTGCAGTCGCGTATGAAATGGATAAAAAGATTGCTGAAATGCAAAAGAAGTTTGATGCCATCAAACAAAGGGTGGATGAAAATACAACACCAGCATTCGAAAGCAAGCAGAAATGGCTAGGCTGGAATCGATCCAATCCTATGATGCAATGACATCAATTCTCGAAGAATTGCAAAGAGAGCTGAACAATTGTCTTTTGAGTGAAAGTGATTGAGTACATGATTTTTTTTTTGTAATGTTGTTTATAATTTTCTGTTGTAATGTTGTTTCCTCACAATTTTTTGTATATGATAATAAAACAAATTTAACAATATATTTTTTCATTTCGATTCCAAATATGATTAAATGATAAACACTTGCATTTTATAAATCTGTGAATTAATTGTTTTCATTGGAAAAAAAACTAGCCACTTGACAAACACTTCATTTCCTTTACTCTTCAATATCTTCTCGACCAAGTAAACATTGAGATTTTGCGTTTTCTTCAATTCAACTTCATAGAAACAACATTGAATGAGATTCTTATCCATATATCTTTGAGAATGTATGCTTGTGGATATGTGCTGATAATTTTCACGATGTTGAATAATTCCGTAATGAAATTGGCTTCGAAACCCTTTTCGAATTTTAAAGTTAATACTTTATTTTCATCTTTTTATACTATTATTGAGTATTTTGAAACAAGCAGGTTATAAACCGATTGCAAATCAATCTGAATTTGTAAAAAAATATTTTTGAAGTTATCTTTTCAAAAGTAGTTACTTTAGGAAATATTAATATTAACATTAATAAGTATTATAAAATTAGTCTGGTGCATATTTGTCGGTATTAACTTTGTCTGGCAAGTTAATGAAGCGTCGCGATGCCATAGCGATTGCTGAACAGGTGCCAGGATCGCCATTTCGTTTTCAGCACAACTTAAACTAACGAATAAATATTATTTAAAGTTTTAGAAAAATCACCTCTGAAAAATGCATGTGATCTTCAGGGCTAGGGAATTGCTTTTGAGAAAATTGTTGATATAACTAATTTATTCTATGCCCTCTCAATGTGATATTTCTGAATGGAGCAATTATGATGAAATTTTTTGTATGAGTTTCATAAATACAATTCTATATGGGAAAACTCATTGGTTTCAGCCATATTTTTTCGTAAAGAAAAATAGATACATTGATCAACGACAACTGTTTTTAGCTACGTTTTTACCCTCATATTTTCATAGTTGAAAAACATGCTATTCAATCATGTTTTTCAACTATGAAAATATGAGGGTTTGGGAGATTAATTAGAATTAATATTTTTTTGGCTCCCCGCACCAATAATTGAGGAATTAATTTTTCCAAATCTATTTTCGCAAGAGACATAGCGAATTTATGGAGATACGTTTCCACAGATGAAAAATACACTTGACTTCTAGCTGATGAAGTTTTTTTGTTGACTATAATTCAACTTCTGATCAACAACGAATTCACGCACACATTTCATGAGGAATAAACCCCCCACCACACTGAGTGTCATCGAATGAGAATTCCAGTATCTTGCAACACATAAATTCAAGGACAAATTGAAAAAAATTGTCCCATTTTCCAAATCTACCAAACTTCAATCTACATGGAATACTTCCCATAACAAGGTCAACATGCAAGTCAATATGTGCTCCCCTCTCACTTGATTTGATTTCATAATACACATACTAGAAAAAATCAATAGTCCTATTACGCAATGTCCAAGGTCATGCAAATCGCCTTGATGAATCATCGCAGAGTTGTTGAAGACTCTGAAAAATCAATAGACCTGTGACGTTGATGTTGGCTCGAAAGCCATGCACACCCCCCCATTGATGAATCATCTCAGTGGTAAGGGTGATTGAAGAATATGAAAAATCAATATGCCCCACCCTCTCACATACTATGACGCATCGCTCATTTTCATATGATTCACTATGATCGTTCAAAACGGAATGGTGTATTGGATATGAAGGCCACACAAAAATCAATATGTACTCCCCTCTCACTTGTTTCGATTTCATAATACACATACGCAGTGTCCAAGGTCATGCAAATCGCCTTGAATCATTGCAGAGTTGTCGAAGACACTGAACAATCAATAGACCTGTGACGTTGATGTTGCCTCGAAAGCCATGCACACCCCCATTGATGAATCATCTCAGGGGTCAGGGTGATTGAAAAATATGAAAAGTAGACCTGTGACGCTGATGCTAGTTCGAAGGTCATGAACCACACCCTCATGCATACTGAAATGAATGCACGATCCCTTACCCATCGACTAGCGTTACAAGGTTAACGAGAAATGAATCCCTCTCACACACAAGGTCATGCAAACACCACACTATCTATCACCAGGGCACTTCAATGTCAATGATACACGACCTCCAACCTCCCCATCCCAAGGTTACAGTGGGGGGGTCAAGATCAAATGCAATGGGCTGCAATTGGGGGGCTAGGGGAGCCAAAGTCAAGGTCGTTGGGGGTTTCCCGGCTCATAACCACTACTACTATTCAAGAATTCGATTTTCGTATAGAACATTGCAAAGGTTCGGAAAATACAATAGCCGACGTGTTATCTAGATTTCCATTGAGAAAAACTTTATTCGCGAAACCGGAAGTAGGGAATGATATTGCCCTTATGGAACTATCAAATGATTTTCCAATGTTGAAAAAATATTTCAAGGTTCTTAGAACAGATCAGATGAATGATGAGTGGATTCGGAATAAAATCGAATTCATCGAAAATTGCCAAGAGTGCGTGGAAACTACGAATGAAAAGGACCGGAACATTTCACGATGGTTTGTAGTTCATGAAGAAATTATGTTCAAACGAGGGGACGTCCGTTGTCCGGGTTTTAAATTGTGTGTACCGCAAAATTAAAGATGGGATATCATTTTAGCGCATCATTAGGCTTTACGTCATTTTGGAAAAACGAAAACTTATCTCCATATGCGTAATATGTTTTACTGGCAAAAAATATTGAAATATGTGGGGCAGATCGTGGCTGCTTGCGATTTGTGTCAAAAAGCTAAATGCTCACCTAAAAGTAGGGGTTTATTGAACCCCATTATGAAGAAAAAACCAGGTGAGTTTGTCTGTTTGGACATGATTGGACCATTGCCTCAAGGAAAAGGGGGTGTTACACAAATTTTGGTCATTGTTGATGCGTTTTCGAAGATCGTTGAATTATATGCTTTACGACGGGCCATGTCCAAAGCCATACTCAATAAAATTGTAAAGGATTACATACCGAATGTTCAAAAACCAGAGTGTATACTGAGCGATAATGCTACACAGTTCACGAGTGAGTTGTCGAAAACAACATAGGGGAGCTTGGAATCAGAATTAAGCATATTTCGGTGTATTTCTTTTCTGGCAATATCACTGAACGGTATAATAAGGGAATCGGGAGACTTTTTCGGTCTTATTGTAATGAAAAACATACGAAGTGGCCAACTATGCTAGAGTTCGTAGAGGGCTGTTTAAATAATATTATTGATTTGACCACGGGGTTTACTCCGTCCTATGTCCAAACCAGGGTGGATCAGCCCCATCCGATAGATAAATATGTGAAATATCCGGAAGTATTCGAGAGAAATCTACCACTCGGGAGTGTGTGGGAATTAGCCTGCACTAACTTAAAATCGAAAGCTAAACGGCGTGCCGACAAGGCGATTAAAAAATAAAACCGGTAGAATTTGAAATCGGTACCCAGGTACTCGTGAGAACCCATCATCAATCTTCAGCCGAAGAAAGAACTATAAAGAAATTATTTCTATTATATAAGGGCCCTTTTTACATTTTACGGAGAGCCGGCCTCAACTCTTATGTTGTCGGTGATGAGAAGGGTGTCGTGTTATCTACCGAAAATATTAATAATTTGGAGGCTTATAAGTTCCTGCTGAACGGTTTGAATCCGTCAGTCTGGTAATTTTTCATAAATATCTGAATTTGATTCGACATTACCAAAAAGAATGGTATTACTATTATTATTTTGTATGTTCTGATAATATTAATATGTCTGTTTATTTTGTGCTAAACTTAAACAATCTGTATTGTAAAATTATAGTTGAAGTTGGGGGGGTCATGTTGTGGTTCTACCCTTTGTGTCCGTACGCCTATGGTCACTATGGCAACGCGAGTGACAAGTAAGAGTGCCGATCCGGGCGATGACAGTCGTGTCGAGACTGTAAACGACAGCCACGTTATTTTTGAGTTTTTGTATCCTTACATTTTACCTTTTGTTAGTAGAATATTTATGTTGACGAGTATTAAAGTTGTGTCCAGTATGTGAGTGATTCATTGTTAACAACCAATTGCCCTATAAAAAAATCACTACCCGGGACAATACTCAAAATTCAGAGTCTCAATAGCTTTTAGCCGCACCTATTCATCTTGCTCCTGAAATGGGAATAGCGTAGGAACTGCTTTCACTTGATAATCCATAGGACGCAAAATCTATTGTTCGAACAGTGAGGCATACGCAATAGTTCGAGTACATAAGTTAATTGCATACAATTAAACGTGGTAAAAATCACGAAATATTACCAAATTGTATTTAGTTGAGGGTACAGAAATAAAAAAAGCAACAGTAACATGTGTAAAAACAACTGATTGAATCTTTATGAACGAAAGATCAACAGATAACCTGGAGATCTCATGCAAGAAGCTTTACCTGAAAATTAAGACAAAATCTGATTTAAATCCAGAAATATGTTATTAGATATTCACAGTCAAAAATATTAAATAGATCAGAAACCTGCATATGCAAAGATGAGCCATTATGTTGCGAGACATGATAGAATTGAAATCATAATCTACAAACACATGCTCTGCAATTATGCTAAGCGTCCCGTTGAATGTTCAATGAGAGAAACCTTTGTTAATGAACCATGAAAGCAGTCAATTGAATATATTCAACCAGCAAGCATCAGTGACTAGCCTTTATCTGAAATTAGTCACTCATAACCTTACCAAAAATTATTTTTCACAACAGAACCGCATCAATCGAACGCAGAATTCGAAGGGAGAGCGATTAATTCTTTTCTTTTCATCGTGACACCTTACTGGATTTGTTACATGTCACCAACACTACACTCCGGATTTAATAAGGCAGTGACTATTAAACCACCTCCAGAAAGTAATGTCAAAAATTATTTGATGGATGGTTATTTTCCAATGTATATGGATGTAACTGGAAGTTCGTGACAGTTTGAGGTACATGGATGACTCTTTTACCACGGAGTTGAACATCTTCTAGGGTTTCTCTCAAGAATTAACATCATCAGGGATTCGATCAAATTCACGATGGAAATGGAAACCAACAGTACCCTGCCTTTCCCTGATGTGAATGTTAACAGGACAGTACAGGCAACAACATCCGCACCTCCGTCTATGGAAACAAGACTCATACAGAACAGTATCTCAACTAGAGCTCCAACCATCCGAATTCGACAAAGAGAGGGATCATAACAACATTCGTGTAGAGAGCGGAAGACATATGTTGAGTTGAACCACATCAGAGAGGACCTTCACCGGAAGAACAACAACAAAGCACAGTCATCTACCTTCCGTACATCAGACGTGTCTTTGAGATGATCAGAAGGATCGGAAACAAGGTCAATGTCAAGAGCTGCTTCCAATCCGTCGGTACCTTACAGAGTTTCCTCATCAGAACCAAACCTAACAACAGAACCCAAATCAGAGAGAACCTTGTGACTGCGGAGATTCCTACATCGAAGAGAAAAAGGGCCATTGTCGGAAGATCGAAAAAAAAGGCCATTGTCGGTAAGATTGGATGAACACAAAAGTGGATCCAACGCGAAGAAAAAGGAATTGCTGACCATGCCTGGACTAAGCAATATCGAATTCCATGGGACAACGCAAGCGTTCTACATTTAGAGGAGCATTGGTTCAAATGAAAGTTCAGAGAGGCCGCCCACATCGAGGCCAATAACGCCTTCAGCCAACCGCTTTTGCCCTGTCTGACGGACTGCAGAGGCGCGAAAATTCGCGCACCAGCATACCGCGCGAAATCACACGCATCACTGCACATGGCGGAATTATACGCACCACTACACCGACAAACATATCAATTGGTAAGTAGCCCCTAAGCTTGTCAGTATTCACCTGGGGATGATTGCAGATACAAGCAATAGAAAATTTTCAAAACACATTTAGATGATGGACGTCCGAATCGAGAGTAGTCATGGCCTGTCTAGTCACTTTTGAATAGACCTGCTTCATTTATTATCACTGACTAAAACTGCTGACTCAATAGGATTCGTCATCGGACTGTATTGACAAGAATGGGATTGGACAGTTTGTTTAACATTTCTTCAACAGCGCGCATTGGTGTTAATTGACTATTCCAAAGCATTCGATAGAATGAATTACCAATTACTATTAGGTATTTTACACTTCATCGGATTCTCTGAAGCTGATGAACCACTACCCCGCTCACAGAGTTCAGTCAGTTTTATTCAATGAAAAATCGTCCAACTTTGCTCATATTAGAAGAAGTGTACCGCGAGCATCGATTTTAGGCCCTTCACTCTATACCGTATACACCTTCCATTTTCGTAAACATCTGAAACACTTTGCTTTCCATTATTATGCCGACGACACTCAACTTTACAAGTCCTCCGGAGAAAATGATATACACGAAGCATGTACTCAATTGAATACGGATCTAGACACTCTAAACACACTCTCTAAGAATTTATATCTTTCCATCAATCCATCAAAAGGTGAAACTATCCTATTCGGACGTGGGGAAACTCGGGAAAAAAATTCTCATAACTTGAACTTGTCCTTGGATAATGCGCGAGTTACTATATCCAAGTGTGAAATGAATTTGGAACTTATACTTGACGACGGACTGTAATTCACTTGGCATGTTTCACACTCGATCAAACGAGCTTTTGGCAGCTCAGAACCTATCTATTCCAATAGGCAGATCCTGTCCAGGAATTGTCAAATAACCCTCTGCAACACCCTTGTTTTCTCCCATCTGAACTATGCATTATTAAAGCAGACCGCAGCAGACTTCAACTGATTCACCACTCATGTGTCAGGTTCAAATGTGGTCTCAAAACACGTGATCATGTATCGCGTGCAATAACGGATATTGGATGGTTAGACATGAAGTAATGACGGTTACTTCACTCTTATTTACAAAATAATGTCAATAAAAAATCATAAAATCTATATGAAAAGGCTAAGTTTCGCTAAAATTTACGATGTTAATATTTGCCCGAAACATCAGTTCAACATACTCTGCCACAAAACATCTCTTTTCAAGGCATCTTTCTCGTTTAACCTTGCCAAAATGTATAACTCCACAGCAATATGAAAAAACTTTTGTTGGAAAAAAGGCTCTACCTGCCCTCCTCGAAAACTCGAAAATGATTTATTCAATATACCTTTGTGAACCTGCCAGAGTTACTTGCCTTCAGAGGTAAGTTGTGTGGTGTGTTTTTGCCACTCTTGATTGTATCTCTTTTTTTTTCTCATTATTTTTTTTTCTTTTCACAGGTTGAGTAGAAGAGCGTGTCTCCGTGAAAACCCGATTTACTGATGTAACCGAACTAGGCCCTTTGTTCTTAGAATTGTCTGAGATAATATCTTGATGTATAACTGCATATCAAAACAATGAATCTATTTTTATTATCATCAAATGCACGACGAGTTTCAACAAGCTACCACGTCATCTCCGTGTACTCTATCTGAGATACAGTTATGTGAGTTCTGTGAGTGCCTGAAGATGGTCGATTTCTTCTTGCAGAAAATTCATTCAGAAAAATCGTAGCAAAGCGGTTTTGACTGCTAAGTCATCATCAGTGTTAGATTGTGTTATTCCAATATGTATATTTACGCGAGATGTGGCAACTGCCGTATTTTGGTGAAAAAAACATTGGCTATATGTGCGCGCATGTCCTGCGAACAAAGCAGGTAGACAAGAGCCTTAGCTTCAGACTAACTGATTTTTACTATTTTTGAAATCTACAATCTCCGTTTATTTTGGCGACATTGTATATTGTATATATAGTAATAATGATGATAAAGTCTCCTAGAGTAAAACACTCCGGAAGCAAAATACCTCTCCATTCGGATTTCCGGGCGAGAGGTACTCGAGGGGACTCAACATTAAAGATTAATTTTTGCAACATCCGCGGACTCAACAAGAACATCAATGACGTCCTCCATCACCTACAGACGAGAAAACCGGATATTTTGGCTCTAACAGAAACACAAGTAAACTCGTCCACCAACAAGGTCCATATGCTTTGTCCTGGTTACGAACTCCATTCTCGATTCAGGTTCAAAGGTGGAGTCTGCCTTTACGCTAAGGCTAACCTTTCATGCCAGCGTGAAGAGAGTTTGGAACCGAAAGACTTTGATGTGATGTGGTTCAAGCTATCTGATACCAAACTGACTGAGTTCCTCTGCTGCCTTCACCTATCACCTAATGAACCTTCATATAACGACCTCTTTGAGTTTTTATCACTCAAACTGGACTACATTCAGGAGAACCATCCAACAGCTGAAACCATAATCATGGGAGACTTTAATATACATAACGCTGCCTGGCTCAAATTCTCTATCAAAACAGATGATGCGGGTCATCAAGCCGAAGCCTTCGCCATCACTCATGGTCTAGAACAACTGGTCGAGCTACCAACCCGCATCCCTGATGTCAACAACCAGTCTGCCAATACACTAGATCTTTTCCTCACCACAAATCCTGACCCGTATAGAATAGAAGTTTGTGCCCCACTTGGAAACTCTGATCACACCCTCATCTCCACAACATGCTCTTTCCATTTACCATCGAGCTGCACAATACCACCCCGTCTCATGTGGCATCACAATTTGGCCGACTGGGAAGGTCTTCGTATGTTTTTCTCAGCGTTTCCATGGAAGAGAGTTTGTTTCTCTTCAGTAGATCCAACACGATGTGCTGAGACAATTTCTGAAATCATCATGTTGGGGATGCAAACCTACATACCGAATACCGAAAGAAGAACATCATCCGATAAGACCTGGTTTAACAGAAACTGCTCTAGAGCTGTGGCTTCCAAACAGGCAGCGTACCATCGATGGCTGAAAAATCCGACCCTGAGCAGAGCAGCATATGTCGAGGCTAGAGGCATATGCAAAGAGACAATAGAATGCTCAAAAGATGCCCACAATGCCAAAATGAGATCAAAACTTGCTGAATGTCCTAACGGATCCCGTTCATTTTGGTCTCTCGCCAAAGCTGTGGGAAGAAACTTCATTTCCAGCTCATTTCCTCCTCTAACCAAAGAAGATGGAATACTAGCAACGACTGCCCAGGAAAAAGCCAATATCTTTGCGCACCTATTTGCTGGAAATTCCACTCTGGATTCATCGGGAAAACAACCCCGAACATTACACCTATTGACAGTCACATGCCCGAGATCACCTTTCGCCAACGTACTATCAGAAAGATTTTGCTGGGTCTCAACACCAACAAAGCCTGTGGATCTGACGGAATCCCGCCGATTGTTCTCAAGAAATGTCCCCGAACTAACACCTGTTCTTTGCAAGTTGTTCAACCACTCTTACAATTTGGGGGTATTTCCGTCCAATTGGAGAATTGCAAGAGTACAGCCAGTCCCTAAAAAAGGCAAGAAGGCCCTACCTAGCAACTACAGACCTATCGCACTGCTATCTATTATTTCAAAGGTCATGGAAAAAGCCATCAACATCGAGCTCATGAAATATCTGGAAGACTCAGGAATTGTCAACGATAGGCAATATGGCTTCCGCCATCAGAGATCAACTGGTGACCTGCTCGCTTACATCTCACATATATGGCAGCTATCTATTGAAAAGTATGGAGAAACTTTAGCTGTGGCATTAGATATCTCCAAGGCGTTCGATCGAGTTTGGCACCAGGGACTCCTCGCCAAGCTTCCGTCTTATGGCTTGCCCCCTCAGCTGTGTTCTCTGCTTGCTAGTTTTCTCTCAAACAGGTCTCTCCATGTAGTGGTCGATGGAGTTTCATCTGACACTCTACTCATAAATGCTGGTGTTCCGCAAGGATCTATTCTCGCACCAACACTATTTCTACTTCACATCAACGACCTGTTGATAGCAACTTCATGTCCAGTACACAGCTTTGCCGATGATACCGGTTTCTCTTCCCCTCCATACCGCTTTCTCTTTCCCCTTTATCAGCTCGTGAAACCAGAAATGAACGAGGAAGAAATGTTAATAATATAAATATGGACTTAGCAACAATTCTCGAGTGGGGATCTAATAACTTGGTAGAATTCAATGCAAACAAAACACAAGCATGTCTTTTCTCTAGAAAAGCCGATCTCACTGTGCCTAACCATAACTTTGTCAGGAGTAACCATACCACTGAAGTCATCCATATCGATGCTTGGTATTACTATCGCAATAACCTTTCCGGGACAATCACTTGAGGTCCATTGCCAAAGTGCATCCCAAAACTTGGTTTTTGTTTCGTGCCAAGAGCTATTTCACCCCCCACTCAGCTGCTTATGATCTATAAGGCACAGATCCGACCTGTCCTGGAATACTGTTCCCATATTTGGAGCGCGGCACCTAAACATATCCTGAGGCTATTGGATTCTGTCCAAAAGGGCAATTCGTCTCGTCGGTAATGCATCGCTTTACCAAACTCGCTCACTTGTCTGGAACACCGTAGAAAAGTTTGCGATTTGTCTCTATTTTATAGATATTTTCATGGGCGATGCTCTTCTGAAATATCAACAATCGTTCCTGTTTTAGGTCTCTTCGAGACTAACCCGTCAAGATCAGTCATCACACCCCTTCGTGGTCACTTTGGAGACCTCAGAACATCACTTTCAAAGACTCGTTCACCCAACGAACAGTGAGGCTTTGGAACTCATTGCCTGAGGGAGGGGTTCCCCGAGACGTACAACCTCCAGAAATTTAAGAAGAACACCAACTCCCCACCTTCTTTCCCTTGGTTTCCACGATGTTCTCTGAACATTACAGGATATCCCTTTTCGTGGGAACCAGAACATAAAACAAAAATAAGTATATATATATATATATATATATATATATATATATATAATATATAACTCGAGGCTGTAATAAGAATATCATTTTGCTTATGCATTCGTATTTTAATCGGATATATTTCGTGCGAGGTCATCTGCCTATACAGTATAGTGCTCTTTGCCAATGACTTGATTCAACTGATTTACGTGATGTACGTGGAAAATGGGAAATCCTTGTGGGGTACCTCCAATTAGGTTCCCATTATCGCATTGGATGATTCTTTGTTATAACCCCACATTGAAAATATCTGCCAACTATTTGTTTTCTTCTCCTTTCAGAGAGATGAGATCCATTCAAGAGGCCAATTCCGCCAACTATATGTTCTCAATAACAACATTTTTTCCAAAATAAATGCAGTAGAACAGTCTGCTCGAATCACATGTTTCTACAAGGTACTGGCCTGAGTCGATCATATATAATATTTCATAATAGAATGAAGACATGTAGAATACCTGATCGAAAACCATGGCGTTTTTGGCTCATCGATTGATACCTTTTTAGAAATTATGGAGGAAGTCATTTTCAATGATTTTGAAAAAGGGAAGCCAGTATTTTTATTTCCGCTCTAGGGGTACTACACATATCAATTATATCATATATATCATATATGTTCACATATATATATATATATATATATATATATATTTATATATATATATATATATACTAAGCTATTGAAGACATAGGTAATATCTGCATATTCATGGACCGCTTTTTCCCCAATTTATTTTTGTGGTAGAAGGTAGAAAAGATCTCGAGTACTTATCAGTGGCCATGAAGACCAATTATTTCACTCTAACATCACTATGACGTGACGGTTTCAATCGAGGTTGTGACAAGATTTTGCAAATATTTATAATATGAAGTGGAAAATTGCGTCTGTGAAAAAGACATGAAAGGCATATCAGACAAATCATTGAATTAAAGGAGAAAAAAACATATTCATGCAGAATTCGAGCCCGCGACCTCTAAATCTCTAGTCAGATGCTCTACCAACTTCTAGTCAGATGCTCTACCAACTATATTGAAGACATAGGTTCCATCTGCATATTTGTAGACCACTTTTTCCCAAAATTTAATGTTATAATATCAGCGAATTCAGAGAGGAAGTTTATACTCCTCATAACATGCATGAGTTTGCAGTATAGGAAATATATGTTCCTGAGAGGAGATCACGGGTGGGAAGTGGCTGTTTTTTCATCAATATTGTTACGAATACAGTACGTCCTTGCCTGTTGTTTGTGTCTGAATCGACTGGAATACCCAATCGCCGACGTCACAAATAGGTCGTAGTCATGATAGAAACAATCATCGACGTTTCTAGCAATTTCCACCACGTCACTATATAACGCATCGTCGAAAGCGTAGAAGACACCTCTATAAAGTTTCATTTATTCTGAGGAAAAAAGATACGGATTTTTAATAATGCAGCATTTTTAAAAAGTCTTTAATCCATAAGTGAGTGTCAGAAGAAAGGATATCAGAGGCATATTTATGGAAAATTCATAGTGCAAAGATGATCGCTGGAAAAAGGGAAAATTGAGGAAAAACAAGGGCAGGGCGAAAAGAAAGATGGAAAGGACGTCAACTTATGAAGAACAAGAGGGTGGAAAGTCGACTGAAAGAGAAGCAAGAGGAGATAGAAATGCGTCGAAGCAGAGGGAACGACGGGAAGATGGAACAAGATAGAGAACAACGACAGCAACACGAATTATTTTTCGAGAAGATGTTTCAGAGAACTGAATGACATATTGCAGAACTGAAGGAAGAAGTTGATGTGGTACGAAAAGAGGCACGAAATGCAGTTATTGCAATACAATAAGATGCAAAATAAGGAGTGTAGGTGGTGCATGAGGGAACAACGCAGCATTCGACAGAACTGGAGATGAAAGTTGCATCATTGAAGATCCAGGACCACCGCGACAGAGCTGCCACATGAAACAATTTTGTGAATCGTCAATTTTTCATGAATAGTGACCATAGTCTCTATATAGAAAACAGTTTGAAGCTGTGGTAACAGTCAATGGATGGGACAATGAAGGAAAGGCTACTACACTCATAGTGGCTGGCCTTGAGGGGACCTGCTTTGATAATGTTACAGACCATTCTGGACGACCAGCATCGCAAGTATGAAGATTCGAATGCTGCTCTGGAATTGATGTACGGCAACCAATGTCGAGAAAAGCTGTACGGACCACAACACTAGTGCAGAATTTGGGAGAGAGCCTACAAGAGTTTTGAATGGACGGGCAGAGACTGATTCAACAGGTATTCATCGACGAATTGATAGATATTCTAATAGAGAGTACCATGAGATTGAAACAATTCAGAGAATGCAATAGAATTTTGGTACTATCTTTGGAAATGGAAGCGACTTTCTACAACTCGAGGCCAAAAGTGAGAGGGTATCGATTGAAGAGCCATAAACAAGCGAAACAAAGCAACACCATGAAACAGATGCTCAGCGAAATACTGGGTGGAATGAATGATAACAGCGCAGTAAATATATCAATCAACAGACAACTGTTTCATATTTCCTAGGAATGCACAGAAAGACTCGAAGTTGAGGTTACCACTACGTTCGTCATCAACTTTCTGAATGACCTACAAAGACCTGATTGTCAAGAGAGTCAAGGAAAGACTGTTTCAGATGGTGGTAGAAGCGGACATACCCATTTAGATTGCAGAACGAGGTTGCAACAACTCTTGCCTTGGGGGACCTGATTGAACAAGGGTAAGTTTATGAGTGGCCAAAAATGAGCGTTCATCACCACTTCGGAGGACACCTAATAATTCAATGGAAGATGGATTCATTCTGTCTTTTCCGGAAATATTCAAAACTTCTGAATGGGCTGACTGGTTCTTTCCAAGATCAAGTTTGTAGAGATCAACCACGAGAAGTGTCGGAACTTATATTGATTCCACATTCGGAATCGAAATCAAATTTCCCAACGTCGTTGTTTCCAGTCCTCAACAAATACTCTATTATCGACAAAATCAAAAAACTGTATGAAATATATTTCATCCAACTCGATCAAACAATTCCTTCAATGTAAGTCGAAGGATGAAGTAGTCACAAGTAGGTATTGAAACATTTTTTCACACCACAGTAGCTATCCATGTTTCTGAGGCATTTAGTCTCATGAAGTTCTCAGAAAATATTGTATAAGCAGAATCAATCAGTGTAGTCTTTTGAAGGAAGTAAAAAGGTTTTATTGGGATATCGAAATACAGTTTTTGTATTCATGGACCCGCAATAGATAATCCATTTAGTAACAATTTGCACTTCCTCTCTCCGTTTTGCAAGGGAAATCAAATTGGAGAACATCTTTTGATGTGGATAAAAAACCCTCAATCCATCTGGAAAGAAAATAATTTTTCAATCACATCCTATCTTTCATGTGGGAAACCACTGAATAAAAAAGGGATATATGCGAATATCATTGTCAATATTTGCTTCACGGAATTTATAATTGATGGATAAAGGGATAAAAATAGTTGATGAATTCTGGTACTTCAGTTTGGAATAATGACCCGATGTCTCTCATCCTCATTCAGTTCATACCAGTGACACGTATATGAATCGAGTATGATTTCTTCCAAGATAGTGAGTGGATAGCTCCTATATTCCTAGACTGGCTGAATATGGTTCTCCATGAAATCGACTATATAACAGATTAGCCATAAACAGAAGTAGAAAATTTCATTTGTTCTACATTTTGAAATATAATTTTATAACCTGTTTTTTATTTAAAAGTTTTGAACAAACAGCACTATTGCAAAACTTCGGACACCTTTTTTTCATTTGTTCGAAAGAGCAGTTTTTGATGTATCAGGTGAAAAATAAAAGTCCAAATACATACTAGATACAAAGTTTAGCCAAAAAGGGGACCGTTTTGGTCAGGTTTACGAGGTTTCCCCGATATCTGAGTCAAGGAACGTCGAGCGCGTTCAGTACTTGATAGTGGTCCCAAATGAAAGGGAAAGGGGGCGTAAAAAGCCCAACAACGTAGGGGGTAGTTTTTCGCAGCTGCAGGCGTCTTATCAATGAGACGAGATAGACGATAGATATGTCGTCCTTCGGGGGACATTAAGACGAGTTTTATATGTTGAGCTCGTTAAAGAACCCTACCGTAATAACGGGGGAGGCAGAATTTCTGGTTGGGGTAGTGGTTTTCCCGGGGCGTTGTTTATCCTTGGTAGCAGAAATGGGCCGACGTTTAAAGCAATAAAAAAAATAAAACAAAAGCTCAAAAAATGCAATAACTGTAGAATTTGACTCTACCATATATAGTTACGTAG
Source organism: Gonioctena quinquepunctata (assembly GCA_018342105.1). Classification (NCBI taxonomy): domain Eukaryota; kingdom Metazoa; phylum Arthropoda; class Insecta; order Coleoptera; family Chrysomelidae; genus Gonioctena; species Gonioctena quinquepunctata. The sequence goes on from JAFIRS010005168.1 coordinate 63,878, forward strand.
TCAAGAGTTTCGACTCATTTAATTTTGTCTTTAACTAAGTACGTGACTATATTCTGATATTTCTCTCAAAAAT